>KZ807735.1:116634-149084 GCA_000696205.2 Oncopeltus fasciatus | reverse complement strand
AACCGCCCACCTTACTCTTTATATATATATATATATATATATATTACATAATTTTAGCGGTCCGAATTTTTAGCTTAGATGTAGGATCGCTGAAGAATTGTAATTTTTCCAAAGTTGCATAATTCTACAATCAAATTGTTATACGTCTGGGAATCTACAAATAGTCTGGGTATTGTTCAAATGAAAACAGAGTTAGAACTTCGACAAAGGTTGACCATCTTTCTTCAAGATTTGAATGATGGGTGTCTGTTAGAAATACTGAAGTTGACCTGTCACTTGAGGAGTGAGGACTTTCATTGAAGTGGACGAAGAATGCTTTGATATACTGCACAGAGGTTAAATGAGCTTATTTATGAGTGAATGTCTCAGCGTTAAGGTTATGGAAGTGGAGAACAATGGGAATGGGTGCATTCCTTAACCAGGTAGCCTTTTACACCTGCCACGGAGGTCGTTCACTGGCCGAACTATCCCCTTTCAATGCTCTTCGGTGGGACAGGGGAAGGCGGCTCGAGACATGTCTTCTGCAAACGAGACGCCAAGGTCAGGCAGTGACCCAGGTCGCGGCAGTCTGCGGACGGTGTGGCCCAGGTCGGGAACTCCCCACTCTCGCCGAGAGACCACCCTCCGACTCCCGCTCAGTCCCGGGCACCCAACGCCACACGCAGCAGCAGGTCGCCGCAGTCGCCAGCAACAGCCGCAGCCTCAGAGTAATCACTTCTTCTTCTTCTTCAGTAGATAGTAGTTCGCGAAAGCGGCCACAGGGGAGCCACCTAACGGGACTCCCCCTCGTTAAGGGAGTCCTCTAGAAAGTTTGACGTCAACCCAGTCTGCTACAACCGATCCACATCGTACGCCAACTTCTATTTTTTTGTTGTCACTTCCTACTATTAGAAAGGTTATGTTATTGCATGCTTATTACATCTTTGCTGAGGAAATGGCGTAAAAATTGTCTCAGATTTTACAACCTCTTATTTCTCTAAGCGCTGTCCAACGTTTATAGCTTTAAATTCAAATGATATAACTCTTTATTAAGAAAAACATTATTCTGTACATTTCATACACTTAATTTTTAATGGGGTATATAATAATAGTCCTTGCTCGTCTATCCCGGGACGTAACCCGTCCTCAGAGAGGAGCCCAGGTTAACCCGCGATAGACTATTTGGCACCCATCTTCTCTTTATCCTAGGATAAGAAGGATACTAGGCAGGGAGTCAAGGGGGGAGTGAGAGAGGGAGAAAAATGCCAGTGCATTCACTCCCTTGTTATAGCTTTAAATCTTTTGCATTTAGAGTTCCGTTCACCTTGAGCTGCCTGGAGATAACACAACAAATTTATCTTAAATACTTTACTCAGGAATTCAAGTAGAATTATCTTCTGTGCTGCAAAGTTGATTTTGAAACACAATGATGATGACACTAAGATGATTGGCTGAAAGAATCAACCGATATTTCTTTTTATTTAATAACGAATTTCCTAGAGAAAACGTAGCTTGATTGATAATGCTTTTATGACACAATTAAAATAAATTAAATTAATTAATTAATTTAAAAAAAATACATTCTTAGATTACCTGCCCAGAATATGTCACAAATGGGTTACCTAACGGATGAAGAGGAAGTATATTAGTGATTGAAATTATTTGTTGGGGAAGGGATATTCAATAGAGTATCACAAATAAATTCGTTAATCAAAATATACAACCTAAAAAAAAGAATATAAAGACAGTTTCTTATTTTGAAATTTACATCACTTTTTGTTCCGTAAATACTTTTTGCTATCTTGCTAACTAATTGAAAATCAATGACAGAACTTATATTTGTGGTAAAATCTTATCTTTTACTACATTTTTTTTAAAACTCGATACTGATTGATCTTCTAATACCCACATGGTAGATTTTATTCAAGCACAGCGACCTTAGAATTTTGCATAAGGTTGAATAAGTCCGGTGACCCTCGTCTTCAGCAATAGTTGTAAAAAGAGTTTTCCTTGTCTACATTTCAACAAATGGAATGTTATTTAATATGGAAGGTTGTAAATATTACATCCTACAAGTTAGGAGGATAATGAGTGCAGAAAGATTTCTATAGACACGTCGGGTAGGAAGAGTGGAGAAAGTCCTCAGAGATCCTAATTACATTTCTACAAATTATCCTTAACGTTTTTCTTTAAAATGTTCAAGAAACTTACATTTTACACCAATTATGTTCCACAAACTTTTCCTAACTCAAATAATTAAAAAGATAATACTATTATAAATTTTCTCTCCTCCGATTTAAGAAAATGATTCTTTAAAGTGGTCGCAAAGGAAAGCTTAAATACTGTCTTTGATTTTTATATTTAAAAAATAAGGTTNGATGACGTCAGGTGAGTGGTTGATTATTGGGAAGTCTTGATTGGTTTCATGAATGACCGAAGTGCTTCTTATTGTATATTTATCCGGCTTGAGAAGAAACCAAATATTAAATATATATGTATGTCAGACAGGTGGCATTTCAATGTACGTATATATATATATGTGTGTGTGTGTATGGAAAATAAAACACTCGCGGCTGCAATATATAGTAATCAAGAATCCTCACTGACGAAGGGCGAGAGATCCCCGAAACTTTTGCTCCTTGTGATTTTTTATTTTTGTGTGTGCACTCCTCTCTCTATCCCACCTGGTCTTGATTGCTATATATATATTTGTAACGGACGATATGTTTAGCTTCCTATTGGTAGAATGGGTAAGATCTGTATTTATGTTTCAAAAGTAGTTTGCCATGGTACCAATGTGAGTAACTTAATTTCCTTACCTTGAAATATGCTAAAAGTGAGAAATCTCTTACCTATCTTAAAAAGCAGTCATACAGTTCTGCAGTTGAATCCAGAGTGATAGAGAGAGTACTTGAGACAGCTGTTAGACATTGAGGAAATTGCATCACTGCATTCGACAACTCATTCGGAGGGGAAGTCTTTCTCATCTGACGGTCTCTCTTTCCAGTGTGACTGNTTGCAAAATTCTTACAGTTAAAAAATAATGTTTTATACATAATATTTTATGTATTTTTTTTTTTAAATCTCTAATATTAACGGTTATATTGACGATTTTTCTTTTTGGTCTTCAACACTCCCCTCCCCTTCAACCTTCTTTAGCCTTTATCAAACTCATCTAAGGGGTAAATAATATGAACTCCTAAATGGTATTTGGTTTCTTTACTTAGTGAAACACACACACGCACGCTCACACAATTTAAAAAAAATTTTTTTTTAATAGGCAATCGACCACTCGGGTCATCACAAAATTTTGGTTGGACCATATTTTCAGCTTTAGTGTAAAATAAAATAGGTAAATATTTGTTGAAATTTTCAAACAGTTGCGTCACGGGATCATCGCGAATTGCTTGATTTTCTTACGGGAAATCCGCTAAAAATAAGCACAACAAATCTTAAATTCTTTGTTTTTCTAAAAGGAATTTTTTTTTACTGTCACATGTTTATCTCACATGTTTATTTCTCTGTTTCAAGGAACAACCAATGTTTGTGATCTGCTTTGTATTTCTAGATTATTTCATTGTTTAAAAAGTTGTGTGGAGCTAATTTTTATTTAATAGTTTGTCTGTTTTACTCACCTTGGACTATCCTGATGAAATATAATGACTTTTGGCTTCAATTAATGTAATATCTACAGTTATTTATTGGTATTGAAAATAAGTTACTGTAATCTATCTGAAAATCAAAATGTAACCTCCCTAACCTTCAAAATTCGATTTTTCTACGTTTAAAAACCGGATAATCGAATTGAAATTTAAAAAAAAATTTAGCCATACTACTAACAGAGAATTTATGAATAACAGATGAAGAAGAATTTGAAAAATTAGATCAGGTTTTAAAATGTGCAGATTATAAAATAAGCTTGATCAATTAACTTTAAAGGGGAATAAATTAAGAATTATAACTTTATTTTTTCTTCTAACAGGCAGACTTCTATTTCTATTCCNGTAAGATCTGTATTTATGTTTCAAAAGTAGTTTGCCATGGTACCAATGTGAGTAACTTAATTTCCTTACCTTGAAATATGCTAAAAGTGAGAAATCTCTTACCTATCTTAAAAAGCAGTCATACAGTTCTGCAGTTGAATCCAGAGTGATAGAGAGAGTACTTGAGACAGCTGTTAGACATTGAGGAAATTGCATCACTGCATTCGACAACTCATTCGGAGGGGAAGTCTTTCTCATCTGACGGTCTCTCTTTCCAGTGTGACTGTGGGTGTGGATGTATATCTGTTTGGAGGGATATTCGGCTATGGGATTCGCTTCGCAATTTGAAGAATTAAAAACTCTTTTTGTAAACCAAGGAAAGGTTTTCTAATTTGTAAATAAAAAAAAATGGTTGCGAAAGTTTCGGTCAAAATTTCAAGGCCTTCTTCAGGGCAATAGGAGTGATGGAGGGATAGAGTTTCCTGCCCCTGGATAACTTAATCACGACTCTGTGATGTGACTGGGTGAAGATGATGGCTTCCTTTCGAAGAGGTCTTCGGTTTCTGGAAATCGGTTGTGTATTTTGTTGATAGATGCGTACTCTGCGGCTTCTGAAATTGACGGTACATGAATTGTGATGTGGTGATGACGTCAGGTGAGTGGTTGATTATTGGGAAGTCTTGATTGGTTTCATGAATGACCGAAGTGCTTCTTATTGTATATTTATCCGGCTTGAGAAGAAACCAAATATTAAATATATATGTATGTCAGACAGGTGGCATTTCAATGTACGTATATATATATGTGTGTGTGTGTATATTAGGCAGAAGGTATTCCAATTTATGTATATATATATATAGTGTGTGTGTGTGTGTGTACTTATATATAGATCAATTTATCGATATAACTTTATTTTCAGTTTTAGAACTTGTCCGTAGTTTTTAATTGTAATATAATAATAATAAATTTAACTATAATAAACATATTTATGCTAAAGCGTCTTATTATTATTCTGTGATGGTCCTGAGATTGAAAGCGCTATAGTTTAAATAAAGGTATTGTGGAAAGAATAACTTGGTCGCTTAAAAATAAGTCTCACCAAAAAAGCTTTTTTTTGGTAAGTAAGTTATTGTGGAGTACTGAAAAATGTGAAAGTCCAGAAACATTACCTTATAATAGTCCCATAGTTATATATAAACATTTATGTAAATTCAATAAAAATCTAATTATCATTACATTTTTCAATTTGAATTGGAGGAAAGAAATATTGGGGTATAAAAGATTCATTTATTTTTCTATTAATTGGCTGAAAAATATTTGTTTAAAAAAAAATTATTGAAATTAAAAATCAGTCATCCTAAATCGATTTTTTAAAAATTTCTATGACAATTTACAATTCAATATTTATATTGTAATAGACCTTTATCTTTTTCAAAGGGAATTTATAAGTTTAAATCTTATTTATTAAGAAAATCAGCGAAAAGTCACTGAGTAATTTTTCCACAAGGTAAGAAGTCTCTCACCCAAAAGCTGCGTAAACTTGGCATATTCCCCATGTTTCATTTGTGTTAAGCATAAGATAAGAGTAGATGGCTAACGTGTTCTTGCAAGACGGAGAGAGCAATGTGTGTAAAAGGAGAGAATACTAAGCCTGGCTTTGGAATGTTCGGTAGAGAGTTGGAAAAGCGCTCAGCCTTCTGAGTTAAATACCTGAATGTCTATCTTAAGAAGCGTTTTTTACGTGCAAAAGTGTTGTTAAACATACATTTTAAAAAATCAAATTTCATACCGCTGATAAATTTAATTACAGTTATTTTAACAAAGGTATTACATTTAGACGTGATGATGTCCTTCGACCATTCTTCTAAGCCCTCATTTCCTATTCTTCTCATCCGTATTGGTTAGTGCAAGAACTCCAACTAGATCAGCAGAGACAGTTATAGACGCGTGACCAACAAGTTCTGTATTGACAGGTCTTCGACTCTCAATAGATTTTATTTTAAAAGAATTCAATATGTTCATTAGAGGAACACAATAGGATCAAGATGGCGCTCGCCGCTCAAGTTCGCTCGTCTTTTCTCGGAAATAACTTCTTAAGAGCCGCCTCCTGTGACTGGTTTGTTCATTCTGAAACACAAAAAATTCTCTCTGATCATATTTTCAGCTGAAATAAGTCCGCTACGCGAGAGCCGCGTAATCTCAGCAGATTTCTCATGTTCCATTTGAGATGGGCGTAGCTAAGAGTGAATGGCTAAAGGGAATGAAAAGGCAAATATCGCTGTGGCCGGCGGTTGACTGTCTAGTTCGAGGTGGAGTGGACCTTCGAGTTTCTTCTTACAAAGCTCAAGATCCACTGCTAATCCTGGTGATCTCCGACCGCCTTTCACACATCGCTATCTCTCCGTTTTGTAAGGACAAGAAGCAAGTAAAGTACTCTTATCTACGCCCGTCTTTAATTTTCTTCCACAACAAATGATAAGGAAGACGTTACATTTTTAAATACGGACTTCCTCAGAGCCATCTCTTTCTCTCGTTCCATTATTGCTTTTAACGAACACATCTAATGGTTTTCAAAAAGAAAATACTTTTTTTTTTCAAATTACATATGTTGGAGGAATAAGAATATATATAATAAGAATTACGGTAAAACCGCAACAAAAAAAAGAAGAAAGAAATTGGACATTATCTATAATTATTAATAAAGAGTTTATCATGATTTACAGCATGATGTCGCTTGCAGCACATTTTCCGTGAGTAAATGTGCTATTTGAAAATTTTAACAGATCTTCACTGATCCTACATTGGAAAAGCTGGAAGTAATTAGTTGAATTCAAATAATATATCAGTCTTTAAGAAATCAAGCGACCACAATTTTTAAAATAATGACACCAAATTATTTGTTAAGTATTAAGCTTCTTTTTACTTAACACTGGACGAGTTCGTTAAAGGCTGAAGTCGCTCGAGGGGTAGGAGGATTAAGAGGATTTAAAATATAAACATCTTTTTTAATGTAAGCATTATGAAAAAAAAAGTATTGGATCGAATAGGTGTAAAATTTACTATATATATATGAATATATTATGGAAGATATTTAGTAATCTAATAAACGATTAATATTGATCTAAGTGAACAGGAGTAAAATTAAGGGCATAGAATACACAAAGAATTTCAATAACTTATCAGACTTGTCCTGGTAGCATAAATGGTAACGTACCGGCCCGGAAAGCAGGAGATCCAGGTTAGAGTCCTGGCTGGGACAGTTAGATTTTTTATTCTGTTCCCTTGCACTAAAAATTGTTAAAATTTACTTGTGATCAAATACCTCAAAAAAATAATGTTTACAAAGAATTTTAGATTTTCAGCGAAACAAATTGCCCTTTGTAAGAAATCATAGAAAACAGCCGTTATTTTTCTAAATCAAAAATTTTAAATTCTATACTTTTATTTATCATCTTATTTATATATATAGTACGTGAGCGCGCTCGCGCGCGTGTGTGTGTCTATTGAATGTTACATGTGTACAGTAGGATCTCTCAAGATCCAGAAAAATTTTTCAATGACTGGTTTTGTTTTTCTTAAGGGAAATCTGATAAAATTTTAAAGTAAAATAACTTTAGTTAAATGATTTACTCGAAAACGAATTTAAATAATTTTTAAAATGCATATGACAGCTATAACATGTACAAACCATTTACAAAGATACAATTAAATTGGATTGTTCTCTCTATAAAGATAAATAGAGTGAACTTTATTGTCTTTTAAATTCGTTAATTAATAATTAATCACGAATTAACGGTCGTTGAATAGATAAAAATGAATAAGCATATGCCTGATATCTATCCATAGTTATCTCTTGACGATGTTAGTCAACAATGAGGCGCGTGATTATCTGTTCTGGCGGCAATTAACTTTATTGAGGAATGTTCAGGAATGCGCATTCAATGACGTGCAAAGAAACACATTTTAACTTGTGTGATATTTACTTTTAGTGTAAAAATACGGGGGAAAAAGTGATTTTTTTTGATGTGAAAGGTTTTTACTCTACCAAAAAGAAACATTGTACGGATTTATTGTTTTATTCAATCTAGATGTTATATCTCTGTGTATCATGGTGTGATAAATTGCTTCAGTTCTTTAACGATAATTCATTTTTTGGTAAAAAAAAATGTCGTTCCAATAAGTAAGGTGTGTGTGTATTTTACCTGTTCAGTATTCAGTTTTCAGTAGCCTCTTCTGAAAAGCATTTCACTTTGGGCTAGAATTAAGGGAGAAGAGAGGGGAGGTGTTAAAGTCAAAGAGAATAGATAAATCTTTATTATTACTCGTATTACGGTTACGAAATAAAATTATGTCAAACAGAAAAATAATTTATAATTAAGATAGATACATATTTTTTTTTGTTTTTAAATAACTGTAAAACCTTAAAATATTAAATTGATCTCTGTAATATTTTAGCATAAATATTCGTTTTTGGCAGTAAACCATTATCGGCTGGTTGAATTAAATATAAATAATTAACATTTTGTCTGGCTAGAATATGATTTAATGTTGTATGGTCCTTCCTTAAGCAGCACTGTTGAAGAGAAGATGTAACCTACCTCATCACTTGTTTACTCCATTTTTGTATATATATATATAGTGTGTGTGTGTGTGTGTACGTATATATAGTAGAAGACTGAGCTAAAATGAGGATATATATATATAAAATGAAGCACTCGCGGCTGCGATATATAGCAATCAAGAACAGGTGGGATAAAGAGTGCAGTGCACACACAAAAAGAAAAAAGCACAAGGAGCAAAATTTTCGGGAATATTTCGTCCTTCTTCAGTGAAAAGTGAAGAGATACTGAGTATTATCCGACCTGTTCTTGAATGCTACAAATCGGAGCCGCGAGTGTTTCACTTTCTATATACTTTATATATATTGAAATATATACGTATATTCTGGCATGAGAATGATTCTAATATATTATATATTAAATTTATTTTATAAGACACTTGATTAATTGATTAAAAAAACGTATTTTATTTATTTATACCCGGAGGAACTCTTCCTGCTTCAATTTTTTATAACATCAACTAGCAAAATATTTCAATATAATATAAAGTGAAATATAAAACAAAAACTTTGACTGATGAATAGCTGAATGAACATTCTCTTTCTTCTGTTTAAGCTCTCAATTTATACAACCCTTTCTCACTTTTTATTTATTTATTTTTTCTTTCTCCAAATTGGTTTCACTTTTTGTTTTGAAACCATGTAGGCTAAACAAAATCGGATAAATATTTTTGGATCACAGTCTGCTTATTTTAGACATTTTGTAGCAATGTATTCTTAAGTATTCACAACTCCAATGTAAAGAGTGGATATGTTCAAAATTACATTGCAATTTATTTGGGTTAGAAAATAAAATGGACGGATAGACATTCCAGAGAGGAATCCGACATCCACTGATTTCACAATTTACATGTCCTACTGTTTTTTTAATATCTGAAAGTGAAAATTGACCGATTACAAAATTTTCTTTCTTGCCTCTCGAGGACTACTTGCTTTTGTGAGACCCACACGGTAGTAAAAAAAAAATCACTAGTTAATGGTTTTCATTACTATTAAATTTCCAAACACGAACACCGATGAGGATTTATCTAAAGAACTCTTATCTGTTAGATGTTTTACGTTAAACTAACGGGATCTCAGCTGGAAGACGATGACCCTCTGACATCTTGCTGAAGTCGGGCTTGGAGCACTTTCTAGGCCTTTCGGAACAATGTCCTCTTGTTTCTTTATGGAATAATAATGTTGGGGTATTTCCATGCTTTCTATGGAATAGGAACATGAAAGTGTTAATTATAAAAAAAATGTTCTTTAATTTTTATCAGGTTTTTATTTTTATTTTTAAGCAAACTTTTTTTTGTTTTGTTTTGTTTATTTTGATGTTTTTCGGGCAATGTAAGGACGCAAATGGAGACTTGACTGTTAGCGTATGGCGACCCTTCACTTAACCTCACTCTTTCTGCCTACATCGTTTGTGGAGACGCCCGCAGTTCTTTCAACACACCCTTGACGGCCGTTCTATAGCATTCCTTCAACGAGTGTGTTCTCCTTTGATGTAACAAATAATTCCTTGCTTTCATACCCTCTATTATCCGCCTTCATTGGTTTCTGCAAACCATCTTCTGTTGGCTTTTGGTTTAATGTAAATTCCGTAGGACAGTCTGTCGTCTGTTCTTGTAATAGTTATGTCGAGGTTGTTGATTGTTTTGTTGTTTTCTTTCTCCATTGTGTATGTGATGTTGGGATGTAAGTTGTTTAGGTCTGTTAATATGTCTTCTCCATTGTCTTGTGAAAGTATGCAAAGTATGTCATCTACGTTCCTGTAGTAGTGTTTTGTGTTGTATCTTTCTATAAGGTTCTTAATGTGTGTGTCTTCTAGGTGATGTATAAAGGTCTCCATTAGTACAGAAGAAGTCGGGTTTCCCATTAATAATCCGTCTGTTGGTCTGTAAAGTTTGTTGTCGAATAAGAAGTAATTCTGTTTTAGTATTGTTGAGGTTATGTCTGTCAGTTCTTCTATGAATTGTTCATGGTAAAGGTCCGTTAGTCCGTTTTTTAGTATGTCTATGGTTTCTGTTATTGGTTTGGAAGTGTATAAGTCTTTTATATCGTATGATATAAGTCTTGTCTGTTCTGTGATTGTAATGTCTTGTAGTTTAGTGATCAGGTCTGTCGTGTTCTTTATTGTGTATGTGTTATGTAGGTTTAGAGAATATATAATTCGGTTTGCGATGTGTGTGGCGTGTTTGTATGCTGGTGCCGGTCTGTAGTTTATTACTGGTCGTATTGGTATGTCTGGTTTGTGTATTTTCGGTTGTGCTCGTAGCGTTGGTGGTCCAGGATTCATGTTAATGTATTTGAAGTGGGATCCGTCTAGTATGTTTGATCATCGTTTAATTGTGTTTCGTATTTCTCGTTGGTATGTATCTGTAGGGTCTGTTTTTAGTTCAGTACAGTTTGTTTGTCTGATAAACTCTTCTGTTTTGTTGTGGTAATCCTGTGTGTGCATAATAACTGTCACGTTACCTTTGTCCGCTTTGGTCAGTGTTAGGTTGTTGTCGCGGAGTTTTTTCTGTATGTTTCTAGTTGTCTTGGTTTCTGTCTGGCTATGTTTAGTGTGGATTCGGTGCTTTATGTTGCTGGTAAGTAGGTCTGCTACTCTGTGTCTCATCAGTTCTTGTTTTTCTTGTGGTAGGTAAGTTATTATGTGTTCTGCGTCTAGTATGTTTGTTTCTATTTGTTTCTGTATATTCCTGTATTGTAGATTATGTTTGAGTCCCTTTTCCAGTGTATCTGTTTCGTCTTTGTCGAACGTGATGTTTGTCAGGTTTACTATGCGTTTGTGAAATGTTTGGTTGTTCCGTTTTACGTTCTGTTGCCAACAGAAGATGGTTTGCAGAAACCAATGAAGACGTATAATAGAAGGTATGAGAGTTCTATATTCATTGGTAGTGACAATAACCCAGTATATTAATTCCTTGCTTTCTTGTCTGAGGAATGTTTCTCTTGTCCTCTCATGTGGTCGCAGACGATGTCTTGAGATCCCGCAAATTTGGACTCGTTAGTGACCGGGCGACAATTGGCCCAAACTTCTATTTAAATTTCATTTTTCTTTAAGTCAAGGTTATACGCCTGTTCCGAACTCGCCAGTGATTTGTTTAAATGAGGCGCATTAACAAGTAACTGCAAACTAATTGCAAACATGTTTGGTGACATTTCCTGTATCACTCAAATATTGTTTAGAGCCATTAGAACTCTCAAAGTACTTCGAAGGGGCAATCTTACTTTGGCCCTCAATTAACTTTTTTTGTATAAAAATTTATATATATGGTATGCGGATCAGAACAGAAAATAAGTTGATGAATATGTTGCGCCTAATTTATGTTTTTTAATTGTTATTTATTATAAGTGATTCATTTTTTTGAAAAACTTAAATTTTTAGAAGATTTACCGTGAAGGAATCATCTGACACTTAATAGGATAAGCTAAAACTATGGACTATTCAAAATTATATATATATATTAGGTTGGATAAAATAGTTATAAGCTAGTTTGAATTAACAATAGTTAAGGCCTTTTCATTTTTTACTGATCAACAAGGAGATAGCGATTTGTCACTTCCCACACGACATGTGTTCCGTTTAGCTTTGCGACCTTCAGAGATCACAAAACGCCAGTGAACAGATGTACGCACCCGCCGGATTCCGAAGAATGTATTAGCGAATCACCAAGAAAGGCTTTTGAGGTTGTTCAAATAATGGATTTCTTGAAATCGTTTTCGATATACATCCAATTCATACTAATTTACTACAAAAATGTTAGTCAATAATATTTATTGACCAGACTGGTGAAAAGACTCTCTTTACTCCTCGCTGACGAAGAAATCTCCCCGATAATTTCACTCCTTGAANATATATATACACGTGTGTGTGATTAATTGGTATGAGAATTTTAGGAATTACACGGTGGAAAAAAAACGAGTATGAGTAGGTTTTTTTTTTTTTTTTTTTTTTTTCCCTGAATCCTAAATTTTAATTTAACTGTCATGAAATTACAGGTATTTGCGCTTCTAAATGGAATTTACATGTTGTTTTTAAATAAAAAAGAATGGTTGAGTTCATTACTAAGCGAAATAGAACCACTGGCATTTGAGTGTGTGTATGACTGTGTCTTTCGAAGCTCTACTGGCCACAGTTTTAAGTTTTGCAATAAAGCATTACTTTATTAAGTGGGAATTCAATGGCCGAGGTCGTAAAAAAAAATATATAAAATATAAAAAAATGGGAAATATCAGAGAGAGGATTTGACTATCCAAATTGTCTAGCGAGGATACAAAATATTTTTTCAATGTATCGAAAATAATATTAAGTTTTTAGTATAGAAATTCAAAACAGATTTTTTAATTGATTTGATGAAAAAATATTTTAGGAGTTACCGCAAAATTTAAAAATAGAAATGAGGGTACACCGTAACCGTAAATGTATAACTTTACGGACTAGACGCTGTAATTGGTTATTTTTCTTATTGAAATTTGGCTTTGAAATGGATATTAAAAACTACAGTGCGAATTCGAACCAATAGGGATGGGGATCCTGAAATGTCAAGTGTGAGTACAATAAGTTTTTTCGATGTAGTTGGCGTAATATTTAAATTAGAGTAATGAAATCAAATCAAGTTTGTTTATTGATAATAAACATATTGTAGGTGCTACACAGAAAAATGAACAATAATGTGAAAGTTTTTCTTTTGATTCAAATTTTGATCTGGATTTCATGCCTTCTTCCGGGCAATGGGGATATTGAAGGGAGAGGCTTGTGACGTGATGTCTCAGTCACTCATTGTCTTGGAGTTCCCACGGAGAACGGTGAACTATTGTGATGTACAGTCTTTGATACAATACTTCTCCATTCTAATGCGTACAAGTGTATGTATTTTGTATACACTATAGAGTGCTATTTGCTATGCTATCAAATGACTTTCACTATCACTATCAGATTTGCCTTCACTATCACTCACATTTGCTATCACTATCACTACCCTTTGCCTTCACTATCACTCATATTTGCTATCACTATCACTACCCCTAAGATCCATAAGACCACCATTGTCGGACGGTAGGCTCAGCCTCTCCTTTGCTATCACTACCCACTATTTCCAGGCTTATAGTCCTATTTGGCTTTTCAGACAAATTTCACTATATAGTCCTATTTCTATGAAGAATGGGAAATCTGCTAAGATTATGCAGTCGCTGTCTGACAGGTTTTCGTTTCTCTGTATAGTGATTGAGAGCTTGATAATATATCTCTCTGTCATCGTCGCTACGATCAGTGTCATCAATAGATTATATATCATTTGTATCAATTCTCTTACGAAAGTTACACAATCGAACTAACTCAAATTTAGAGATAATTTTCATTGTATACGTACAAGTGTGTACTTCATGAACTTTTGTATTGCGTTTCCACACTCCACGTATTTCCTTCCATTCTAATATGTACAAATGTGTACTTCGTGAACTGGTGTATTACGTATCCACGCTTTAGATCCTTTTACAATGTTATACGTACGATGTTACTTGATATCCGCACTATAGGTGCCGTTACAAGGTGATACTAGTGTACGCTACTCCAAGAACTGTTGTAATTCGTGTCTACTCCGCGAGAGCTATGGCATAGCTGTAGGAGGAGATCGTTGCTCCAGAAACAAGGCCAGCAGAATTAGCAGAATCAAGCAAGAGCAATAGTAATTAGCGAGTCCTCATATCCGTTCTAAGTGGTGTAACTACAGCCTACAGAATTAGAGGGTTCACTAGACTCCACTGCGGCGAGGAACCTAAGTGCAGTACAAACATTTTCTAAATTTTTTTTTGTGGTATTTAATCCCTCGTAAATTTTAACAATTTTTAGTGCAAGGGAACAGAATAGAAAATCTAACTGTCCCAGCCAGGACTCGAACCTGGATCTCCTGCCATCCGAGCCGGTGCATTTGCCATTTATGCTACCAGGACAAGTCTGATAAGTTATTAAATTCCACGCACTAGTGTCGAGAGTCTAACAAATGGAAATAAATTCCATAAATGGAAAATGCACCGGCCCGAATAGCAGGAGATCCAGGTTTGAGTCCTGGCTGGGACAGTTAGATTTTTTATTCTGTTCCCTTGCACTAAAAATTGTTAAAATTTGCGTGGGATCATATACCACAAAAAAAAAAAATTAACCCACATTTTCGTTTGTCTTTTGTGCAGATATGCGTCACATTTGAAAACGAAATATTTGAGTTTGCCTTCTCTATAATGAACCCATTTTTGTTTGAAATCGAATGAGGGAGGGGGGTAGAGAATGACCAACATTTGTAATCGTCATGTCTTTGTTGTTAAGTTACATAAAATTATCTAGAACATAATTGCTGTAAAAAATAATTTTGTAAAGCATTTATTTTATAATAATGATTACTTTTACAAAAACGGTTATTATTGAAGAGATTTATGATTGTAACTGCGGTGATTGAGCGCTTCCACTATTCTGATACGCTCAAGTTTATTTCCAAGAACTGTTGCAAATCGTCCCTGCATTCACAGGTATGTTTACATTGTATACGTACAAGTCATGAACTATTGCAGTACGTCTCCACGCTCTAAATACTGTTTTATTATAATACGTTCGATGATACGATGATAAAACCCAAGAACAGCTTTACTACACATTTTTAGACTCATTGTTCACTTCGGCTTGTTAGATAAATTTCGTTACATCATCTTATTTATATGGAGACCTAGAAAACTGCTTATATAACGCCGTCTCTATTTTTGTTTCTCTGTGTAGTGATAGAGTGACTGATAATGTATTTCTGCCATCGTCACTGAGTGGTACCAAAATATCGAGAGATAATATTTGTATGACGTACATCATATATAACCAAGACGTTTACCAATTTTGGAGATAACTATTTTCAGAGCATGAATAGTATTGAAAATCATTTAGTTCCTTTAATTTTCAGGCTTTAATTTCTGTGATAGGCTTAAATAAATTATTAGATTTGTTTTTGTTGGGGTCCAGTCAATGTAGATCAAAAAAATAAAAATTTAAAAAAATGTGTATCATTACATTGTAAGCCATCTTGAGGGCTTTCATGAAGGCGAGAAGGGATGTAATGAAAATGGGATTTTGGTGACACAACGTCCCCTCTCGTCTTCATGATAGCCCTGACAATGTAAGCCGAAACGTTGGCAGATAATTTAAAGAATACACATTATTAAATTTTTTTTTGTATCTACCTTGACCGAACTCCAACAAAAAAAACATCTAATAAAAATATCTACGGTAAATAAATAAAAAAAATCTCCGTTTGAAGATTTAAAATTTCTGGAATAATTTTTCCTTATTTTTTAATGATGAACACTTAAAGATATTTGCTATACATACAGGGTGCCCAAAAAAACCAAAGGGTGGTAATATATCGAAAAAATTTGACTCGATCAATATACTATATACTTTGATGGTAAAGCCCAATTCGAATATATGAAATCTATTCACTTCCCGAAGGTTACTACGGATTTATCCTGGTGATAAATCAGTCGAATGGGAAATTCCCAAGTATAGATTTTCCTATCGCAACTCTTTCCTTCTCTTTGGGTCTGAAACGATGGGGATTCGGCGAAACTTTTGTAGACCGAGAACGGATGGATCTATCGTCAAATGAGCCTGGATATCTGTTAACAAAAAAAAAATAATGATACCCTCGCCTGGAAAGTAGCAGGTCACTTAACAACTCTTTTAAAACAGTGAAATTCTCTAAAAATTGGAAACTTTTAAATCACTAAACATTAAAGTTTTTAGATAAAACAATAATTTCTCCTTAAAGACATGGTTAATTTACAACTTTCATTATTATATAATTATTTAAATTTATTTTAATTCACACAATAGGAAAAGTGTCACTTCCTTTCTTCTTTCACTATTAATTTTCAACATGGCGCTCATGAAAATAAGTCCTCCACGCTATAGTGTTGTAAAGTGATTGAATGGTCGACGTTAGTGAATTTTGCAGTTGAATTTTCTAAGTCATATAATCGCCAACACTTATAGAATATATATTTATCAATAAACAAATTTTTGTTGAGTTTCATTACTCTTAACTAAATAATACGCTCCCTGTAGTGAACACAAATATTAGCAAATCAGCACTAGAAACATTTCAGTTAATCTTTCTCCAACTACAATGGTTGGATTTCGCTCGGAAACTAACTCAAGTCCTACTTCCTTGCACTTGAAAGCGACATACTCAAATTTACTAAGAAAATTAACACCAACTGAAAATGGGATCCAGGCCGTTAAATAAAAATTTTGGATTCTTGTAAAACTCCAAATGTATTTCTTCGATTTCTCTCTTTAACTCGTAAAATATTTCTTTTTTGAGTTAAACAAATTTGTGCTATGGTTCATTGCTCTTAAATAAATATTACTTGCGTTGAAGCGAAGGAACATCCTTTATCCCTACTTGAAACACAGACACACACACACACATAACTAATTTTTGGTGTTTAGTCGGTATGATTGAGAAAATATAGAAACATATTTTACAAAATCAGTCATGAACACAACTTCTTTAGCTAAATTCATTTGAAATTTCCTAAAAAAAAAAAACAATTTTTAATATATGACATGTGTGAGGGAATTCTCGAAATCTACCTATTCCAATACTTAAGATATTACTAATATATATTCGAATATATATTATTATATACACATATATATGCTATATNGTTATTATGTGTTCTGCGTCTAGTATGTTTGTTTCTATTTGTTTCTGTATATTCCTGTATTGTAGATTATGTTTGAGTCCCTTTTCCAGTGTATCTGTTTCGTCTTTGTCGAACGTGATGTTTGTCAGGTTTACTATGCGTTTGTGAAATGTTTGGTTGTTTCGTTTTACGTTCTGTTGCCAACAGAAGATGGTTTGCAGAAACCAATGAAGACGTATAATAGAAGGTATGAGAGTTCTATATTCATTGGTAGTGACAATAACCCAGTATATTAATTCCTTGCTTTCTTGTCTGAGGAATGTTTCTCTTGTCCTCTCATGTGGTCGCAGACGATGTCTTGAGATCCCGCAAATTTGGACTCGTTAGTGACCGGGCGACAATTGGCCCAAACTTCTATTTAAATTTCATTTTTCTTTAAGTCAAGGTTATACGCCTGTTCCGAACTCGCCAGTGATTTGTTTAAATGAGGCGCATTAACAAGTAACTGCAAACTAATTGCAAACATGTTTGGTGACATTTCCTGTATCACTCAAATATTGTTTAGAGCCATTAGAACTCTCAAAGTACTTCGAAGGGGCAATCTTACTTTGGCCCTCAATTAACTTTTTTTGTATAAAAATTTATATATATGGTATGCGGATCAGAACAGAAAATAAGTTGATGAATATGTTGCGCCTAATTTATGTTTTTTAATTGTTATTTATTATAAGTGATTCATTTTTTTGAAAAACTTAAATTTTTAGAAGATTTACCGTGAAGGAATCATCTGACACTTAATAGGATAAGCTAAAACTATGGACTATTCAAAATTATATATATATATTAGCTACTTCATACATTTTTTAAAGATTTATATATACTTCCATACCTGCATTATAGAAACAATAAGGATCTAATGTCTTTGGCCTACACATTTAACTAATTCTTCATAAGAATACAATGAACATTTTGATTCAATTCAAATGTGAAAGGTTCTCTTGAAGGAATCACGACCTGTTGTGAATGAAAGGCGACAACTAACTTATGACGAAACAAACTCAAATACTGATTGCCAGACTATAACATTGTGAGTTATCTCTTTGTCTTGCAATTCCTAGAGCCGTTTTATTGCTTCCTTCAGCCACTTGTAAGTACTTTAGCCTTGAGTTATCTGCGACTGAAAAGTTTGTTTTGTGAAGCTTGCTGATAATATAAATAGAAATTCTTATCCTGCGAGTGATCTGAATTTTCTTTAATCATATAATCATCTTCTGATATTCCTAAGCCACACAAAAACCTAAAAAAAAATGATTCCGAAGTTTCTTTTCAATTAATTAAATGGAGGTGCCGCCAAGCCTTCCAACATCCAAAGAATCCAGTCCTTTCAATCCAAAACCCTGAGAATAATTGCAAATGCTCCCTATTACTTATCCAATTCCTTCCCTTCACTACGATCTTAATATTCCTTTTGTTCAAGACCTCATTTCTTCCCGCTTCATCCTTTTCCACAGTAAACTGCCATACCATCCTAATCCACTGGCACAGACCATGTCTTCCTACTCCAACCCCTAAAACCCTCCCCGTCGACTCAAATGTGTTACAAAGTCTGTAAATAATTTGGAAGTGGTGTCACTGGTCACCTTCTCTCCTCATGCGACTTTCATTAATGTCATTTATTTTTTTACTATTCATTGTAATCAATTCTGTTAAAAATAAATAAAATGTTTTTATTTATTTTTAACAGAATTTAATATGCAAATAAAGATTATTAAAAAAAATTAATTAAATGTATACTCTGCTTTTTAGAAGAATTGAAAAAAAGAAGGAAATTTCAGATTGCAATTATTATTCATCGTAAGAAAAATATTAAAGAATGTCAGAACTCAGTTGATTGTTCCACTTATTTAAATTTTATTTTATTCAATATTCAAATTTTCAAGTTCAAAGATGTAAACCGTGGAAATAATTCTATGCATGTATTATTTATATACATAATTCTAAATATGTATTATTTATAATAGTAATATATTTGTTATTAACGGTATTCTAACAAAATAGAACATAATAAAGGAATAATAGATTATTTTATATGAAAACGCAAGGGAAAAAATACATTTAAGAGTGTAACTTAAATGCTGAGCGCTTTCCTCACCATTTCCTCTTTAGGTCTACAGCCAGTCTTAGTTTTACCTCTTACTCTCCATTCGCGTTATTCTTAATGACATATATAGAAAATCTACTTTGTTTACGCGGCTTCTGCGTGACAGAATTAAAAGAAAATAGAAATAGGAAATTAGTTTGGTTTAATCGGCCACTGTTTGACTTCATTTTTAAGTTTAATATAGTTCCTATCGGAAAAACATTTGAGTTTAAATTTAATACAAATATTTCACAAAATAGATGTTTTGAATACATAACCTGATTATTTGAGTACAAAAAGATTTGTGTGTTGCTAATTAGAAAATATTTCTTGAAGCTTGTTTACAGATGAAATCTGTATTACTTCGTTAAAAGAGACATTTGTTGAATTATGGAACCAGAATAACTTCATCAAACACAAACAAGTTTGTCATTAGTGATTCTGGCAAAAAAAAATTAAACTACATTAACAAAAAAAAAAATACTATTCGGAAGATTCATTTACTGAAAAATTTGCAAAACTAAATATATCTCTTTAATAGAGTATTCACGAAAAATTTCCTACCAAATTCAAAGTTTCACGTTGATACTATGTATGTTTACGCTGATAACATGGCCAAACTTACAAAAATTTATTCGATACTACACCGATCCAAGCTAAACAAATGGTCCGATTTTAATATGTATATATAATATATGCGTGTGTGTTTGTGTGTGTGTGTTGTCTACGTGTTTTAGTGTCCATAAAAAAATTTTTTTTTTGTGAATAGCTTAAATCCATCGAGATAAAGGGAGGTGAAGGCAGAGTCCAAATTTTTAAATATATTTTTTATAGTTTTAAGAGTTTAAGAAAGTTATACAACATAACAGATGTAAATTATTGTTCATTATCATTTATATTCTACAACCTTTTTACCAGAATGCCTCTTCTAAGGAAAATGTTTAAGAAGGTAAACTAAAGGGTTGGATATGACTATAGTTAATTATATATTCCAACATCCATGTCCACCAATTAAGGAAGATATATAAGCACGTTCTCCCACTTATCGTGCTAGCCTCTAGCGAGCTTTAGTGGTTATATCTTTTACGATTATTGTTTTCTCCGACTTGTAGAGTCGAATTAGCCATTTACTTCTTTTTATGGTAATTGTTAATGACAGGTAAGAAACATATCTAGTTTGGGTAGCTCTTGTGCCTTGAGCTGGAACTTGTTTTTTAAAACTCTTTTCCCTTAGAACCCCTTGTTCATCTGAAAGTAAATTACGTCATCTTCACTCTAGAAAGTTTTCCCAATTTATGGTTTTATTAGCTCCAGCAGAAAATAAATTTATTCGACGACTAGGAATGGAGTGGCTAAAGTCTTGTCTAGGTACCATATGTGAATAACTTGATTTCTGGTGGGAAAGGTATAATATACATAATTTATAAATATATAAATGTAATACAAATTTTAACTTATGAAAAGTGGGGAAAAAAATAAAAAATTTTCTCAAGAAGAATTAATGAAAACAAATCAACTTCAAAATGTCATATTTTAAAACCTTAAATAATAACCTTTCCTCAGGTTTCAAATACTGTTCGAAGCTCTCTTGGTTTGTAGATACATTTTAGATATATGAGTAAACGTAGATTTTTAACAGAGTGAATAGGCGGTAATTTAGCCCTGCTGACAAACAATTAAACAAAAAAAAAATAAAACAACATCAACAACACTACTCTCTGAATTGCATTTAGAGATATCTGTGTTTTTGGAGAACACTTTATTCATATAATTTTATTAACTTAAATTATTAACTTCAATAATGATAATATAATATTTTTTGTGAATTCCGAACGAATCTAAGCCTAAAAACTCAATAATTGTTATTTTAACAGATTTTACGGAAATACTTTTCAATATTTTCTCTGATCCTTTCTACGAGACACCAAAAATGGTAGTTAAAATGGAGAGGTGACCGTAGAGATTATTAGATGTTTTTTGGGGGGGATTCGCTCAAGGTTGACAACCTATTTCTAGGCGACTAGAGTAATAGAGTGAATCCCCCCCCTTTTTTTTTGTAAAGTTTACAATTATCTCTTTAATGTGTTTAAGAGTATAATATACATATTTGAGTAATAAAAGAAAGGAAGGCTGAATTTGTTGTTCGTTACCATTATGTTAAAACTTAACCCTCAAACCTAATACGCCACAATTAATTATTATCTTAATAAAGTTAATCCTAAATAGGATCGGTGAAATTTGTAAAAAATATTTAGCATTAGGTCCATGAAAAGATCCAAAAGCTAATAAGACAAATGTTAAGCGCAAATGAAAGGGGACATGCTTTGAAGAAGCAAACGTGAATCAGGATAATACTCCAAAAAGCTGGACGCATTTGAATTGGTCATGTTTTTTTTATTGAGCAAAAATATATCGGACGAGAAAGAACGATTGCTAAACTGATCGCTAGTTTTTTAAGTTAATTTACTACGATATATTTAGCATATTCTTGTTACAAAATCAAGCTAGTCATGTTGGTAGAACATTTAGCGAGCGTTCACGAGCGCGCGTTCAATTGAAGTATTGTTTGATTTGATTCGTTCAATATTTATTGATGTGAAACGTTGAACGAGTCATAATGAATGACGCACTTCGGCAAGTGTTCTTTTTTTAATGTATGGTTGCCTCGTGGTCGCTTCTCTTGCTAAAAAAAATATTTTTTCTTATGTTTTTAGTTATTTTCGTGGATGACCTATTTATTTTATTAAAAAAAAAATTGTTTATTGTTATNTATTTTTTTGTAAATAGAAGCATCTGTTTTAATTAATTTTATTTTTTTCATTTGGTGCAGTGTTTTATGATATCGCTTCTTTCAAGGGATTCTTTATAGTATCTACTTTATAAGAAAAACAGGTGTTAATTGTGTTATTGACGAACAGGTAGGTTGAAGCTTTTTTTTTTTTTTTTACATATAGTCGGAAGGTCATCTATGTACAAATCATAAAGTGTAGGTGACAGTAGAGAACCCTGAGGCAGACCGGCTGAAGGTATTTGTACAGTGAATGACATGAATTTACTTGTACAAGATAGGGGAAAAATTTGTAAATATTAAGTTCAATTAATAAATCTTGATGCCAAACAGTATCATAAGCTTCTTCTGCATCTATTGTTATCACACCAATACTTTTCTTATTGTTGAATTCATTTATTATTTAATCCAGTAGTCTGCTTAGTTGAGAAGTTGTAAAATGTTTGTTCTTATTTATTTATAATGCTGGTGGGAAAATGACAATCAATCCAATTAATAAGGCAACACACCCCCAATTTCTAACAACCTGTTCTCCTCACCTATTGAATTTTTTTAATGGGTTTCAATTTCTAGTGGTCCTTTAAATTCATGAGAATTTTGTGGGGCACTGTCATGTTTCTTCTTTGAAACAAATAACTAAACTGAAGCTTTTTTTAAGAAGTCAAATGGGCTTTAACAAGCTTAGAGAATGCTTTAAAGGAATTATTATGTATTGGTAATTATTAAATAGGGTTAAAACATTTACAGTTCTTTTAGATCTTGAATTTTATAAAACATGCATTTTTTTTTATTCAACCATTGATGATATTGGATTTATTATTCTCTTATCAAATGGGTCTTTTCTTATACCATTAATACTCTGTAATTTGTTTTTTTTTTTTAAATATATATGGATTAATAAATCCATATAATATAATGATATCTATCCAATTGATTTCATTGCCTGTTTTATAGCTTTTTTATCAAATAGATAGCTTTTATTTTCATATATATCATCCCATTGATGAGGTCTTACGAATTTCATGCATATGCTATCAGAGCTTATTACAATCTCAGTCAAAATCCCTGGGATAAGACATAGAAATATGCTTATGTATCTATGATTTTTTTTTACTGTTTGTAGTAGATTGTGTACATATTTTCCTCTTTTTTTTGTTCAATTTAGAATGGTTTTAGGCAGTTTTACTTCCTTACTCAAGAAATTTTTAGTCTTATTAATGGCAAGGACGTTCAAGGAGGATTTCAGTTCTTTACCAGTCAAAAGAGAACTGCACAACTTTCTTTGTTGTTTAGAGGTAAATGATTGGTGAACAATTTTTCCTTTCAGCTGCTTTTTCCCTTTCAGTCCTATTGATCCTACCAGAACACTATGAAGATTAATTCACTGTTCATTAAGAGGCAAGCACACAATAATTTCTTTTCTTATTTTTGTCCTTGTTGTTATTTTTTTTTTGTTTTGTTTTTTGGTATATTAAACCAACATGATAAAAAATCTGCTTTATTATTATTATTATCTTTATTATTATTGTCTTTTACATTTTCACTTCCTAGTTGGGGATAATTGTTAAATTTAAGGACCCTTTTTCTTTTGTTAAGAGGTGGATTTATATCTGGAGGTTCATTCATTCTGAACTTTTGTTACGGGTTTTAGACCGTAATTCAGCTTTTAGACCCACAGCCTACTGTGTTTTACTTAATTGAAATATTTATAATTATAGAATATCTTATAACTAAGAAAGAAAAGATAATAAAACTATATTAGCTGATCAACGCAGGTGGTTCTCAACAGGTGTTGTCACGACCGCAGACAGGACCGAACTCCTTCAAAGACAATATATATAGCAGTTGAAATTTTTCAAGTTGTGCCTTGTTACCAATGTGAAAAGCTTTATTTTCTTCCATAAATCTGCTAGGTTAACTCTGACCTTACCTGGTGGATACGTCTCAGAGCAACATTCTTTCCTAGCTTAGTAGTAAAGATATTTGCCTGAATCCGCGTTTGTCGTAGGAGGGTCCCCCGCTCGTCTAATCAACAGACCTCTATTCAGATAAGCCTCGTCACTTATCAGTACAAATTTTAACAAGGAAATAGAGGGGGTAGTCAGCTGGTCGTGATAGGAAACCTCTCACAGATTTCTGAGTGGCTCCCAAGGCACTCAATGGATTTCTCACACCAGTCGCAAGCAGAACTCCTCAATAATGCTCCACGCAATATGTCCTGTCGTATAGACACGCTTAATCCATCGGGGGAGGTTATACTTCAGTTACATTTAGCGCTAAGAAGTGTTCGCTATGTCGGGACGCGATTCTCCATCGAAAAATACCAGAAACAGGTACTCGCATTTTTTTCCCCTTCAATTGCTACACATTCTTCAAAAAAATTAAACCAAGATGTTAACTTTGATAAGATTCAAACAACGGATCATAAAGATACCAATGTATTTAAAACCTATATTTAAGCTTATTTTTGCTAATTATTGGATTCGTTAATTGTTAAATTGGCTTGTTAAGTATAATACATGTAGAACATGATTTTCAAATATTTATATTCCATAAAATTTTTACAAAAAAGAAAAATGCTTAATACAGAAAATAATATTTGAGAATGTAATCAGTAGTATTGGGTGGGCATCCAATGTTTGAAATATATAAAGCATATTAGGCTAGTAATAGCAGATATTTGAAATAATTTAATTCTGGTTGAATTGGATGGGAGTAGGCGACAAAAATTCATAATCGTAACCATTTTGTTGTAATTTTTTATCACTACAAAACAATATTTATAGATAATAGAAGTACAATTTAATTTCCTTTATATTTATATATTTATAGTCTGCTAAACTTTCATTTTAAGGAAGAGATTTACTAATGCAACTAAGACAGGTGATCGCTTCTGGGGGAAGGAAGAGGGGCTTTTATGCCCTTTTTTCATTGCAATAAACACTATTTATATTTTATATAAATCTTTAATAAAAATATGGGAAATCTGTTCCATTGATAAAGCTCCAGCCAGACTGGTTCTNTTGGGTTAATTGCGGTACATCAAAATACATTTTAATATTCATTTCCGTCCTAGGTGCTAGGACAAATAATGTTCATCGTTTTAATGGTTTTTTTTTTCATATATATATTTTATATTTACCGTGCACTTGCGCATTTATTAAAAATACATAATGTAATAAAACCTATTGTATCCTATTATTTTGAAAAATATATAGATACGTGGCGATTATTGTAGGGATGGAAGTTGTATTCTAGTCGGAAATATATAATTCAAGATTAAAAGGAGGTTGTTAGCGCGATATACTTTCGATAGGATTGTGACGGGCGACCTGCGAATGCTAACTCTTATTTTTATCTATCAGGTGCGAAGTTACATTTCACAATGGGGGAGAGAGTTCTTTAAACTTCTCTTCTTCTCTCAGTTTTTTTTTTCATTTAGGATTTCACTCTTACCCCGCTATGTTAATATCTCTCTCTCTCTTCCTATGGGGTTATTCATTTTAATTTGCAGAACAATTCTAAAAACATTTATAACTATAATTAATGTTATTTATTGCTTTTTCTTAGTGTTATTGACATTTTGATTCACCATTTTATTTTTCCTCTGGGAGTGAAGATAATGAATTTTTTGATGAAATAACGAGAATATCCTTCACAGTTACTTCGCTTGTATTTGGTTTAGCTTCCACTATCAGAGTTTCTTAGACACTTCTGATGTGCTGTGTCACAGCTGATTGCGATCTAGTCTAATCGTGCCTTTTATATAATCGTATCGTACCAATTATAACCTCGCCAAAATCAGTGATGGTTGCATCATGTATACCCATGACTTAAACAGGACCTTATACATTCCTAAAGTTCATGTGCTGCACATTGCTGTACACCCAATCCGTATAACTGGACCCTTTATATCGGTGACATAGATAACCGTACCTTTATACCCCCACCTAATTCCCGCGCTCTTATGAGGATTCCTATCTAGCCATATATACACGTTCTGATTGAGCATTGTATACCCATGCCTCATACGGCTTGTATAAGGGCACCTCTTAAACCACCATTGACCGAACCTTATACATCACGCTTTATATACCCAAATTTTTTACTGCCCGCGCCGTTCCATTTATATTGGTGCCTTATATACCAGCGCTCATATAATTGAAATTTAATTCCCGCGCTGATATCCTGACTCCTACATACTACTTTATACTCCTATATACTCGGTCTGATTGAACCTTTTATAACCCCACCTTATACCCGCGCCATATATCCGAGCTACTATACACCCACGTCTAAAAGTGTTACTATAATAAATATCATCATACATATATATCAACCCCTAATATACAAGTAGTTTACTATGCTCTTGCCTACCCCAAACCTATCTAGACACACCCTTACCCCATACTTGCACATTATACATCCGCTCCTTATTTATATTCACTGTTTATACTCTAAATATATCTTGGTTAGGTCCCTTTAAGTCCCTATGAAAATAAAAATAAAAATTTCATTAACCAACAAATAAATTGGTTATTTATTTACCAATAAATAATTATTGGTTTTATTTGATAATTAAAATAAAAAATTTCATTAACCAACAAAAACATTCTGACATTTGTGTTCATAATTAGAAAGAATATTTAAAGATTTACATAAATAAAGAATAAATTTGTAAAAATATTAAGAAATACCTGAATAACAAATCAATATGAATATCATAATTGTGTTTGCTAATCATGAACATGGAATCAGTAGTATCATGATCTTCGGAGAAATGTACGTGACATGCCCTAAACAGTTAAACTGAATACTTTAGTCCGACAGGATATAAAATGCGCTTGTCACTAGCGGAAGGCATGGTTGGGGTGGGGCGAACCTTTGCGTGTGAGGGGTATCTAGGTCTTCCGCCAGATGACATCTTTTCCTGCGTTCCTTAAACAGTATTCCTCGGAGCTATTACCTCTTTTCCGGTTTAACAAAAGGTAGAGACACGAATTATCTCTTGGATTAAATTATTTTGGGACCTCTTTGGTGCCTTTTTTTTTTTAATTGTAGGAATATTCGGTTACTCACTTCAGTACTCTGAGCGAAGACCAGCGGCCAGATGAGTAGGGTGGGAGGGGCTTAACTTCTTCTACTTGCTCGGCCTGAGATTATTCAGTCGTAAACCCAAGAGTTAAGTAACTCGGAAGACACTGGGAAAGAGTGAAAGAAAAGAATGAAAATGGTGATGCACTGTCATGCCTTTAGGGGTGTGGCGATAATGGTGACAAACACACAAGGATGGATAACTAGAGAAAGCAAGTCAGTTGCATTTGACTGCAGACTGAATGTGCACCAACTGTAAGACAAGATAAATGCAATGGGAGTTTTCAAGAAGCAACGTAGATTACCATAGCACGCAGTATATCCGTGATACAATGGAGCTGGAATACAAGCACGGATGCTAATGTACAACTAGTGCTATTGAGAGATAGAAATAATGTTTAGAGCAACATTCCTTTAAGCAATCAGCAGGGAATATTTTACAGAATAAATATACCACATATTCAATATTCTGTCGGCCATTCTAGTAATATATATACTTATTAATAATCCAACTTAATGGTAGATGGAAATGAGATTAATTATTGGAAGATGACGCTGGTCCCATTTGACGGAATTTCATTTGTTTCTCTGAGTTATAAAGAAATCGATACATTAGAAGTGGGGTTTGGGATAGGGAAAGTTCAAAGTATAAATTTATTAAAGCTAAGGAATTCTTATAGTTTTAGCAGCTCCTGCATGGTGGACTTATACGGCCATCGAGTTCAATCACTTTTAAAATTATCTAAAAACATCGTAATGTTGCAGAAAGATATTCACGAATTCCCGAAAGGTGGAGATACTCAAATATTATGTTGTTTTTACATTTTTATTCATTTATTACATAATGTTAATATGATAATAATTTAAAATTGGATTACAATGAACTCAAGAAAAAAAAAAAAAAAAAGACAAAATTACAGTGGCAAGAGGAGAGAAGGTGACCTACCAGTGGCACCACTCTCAAATTAAATACAAATATGTCCCCAGGAGGTGGCGGGGCCATCTTCGTTTGATTCGACGGGGAGGGTTGCAGGGGTTGGAGTTAGAAGACAAAGTCTGTGCTAGTGGATTAGGACGAAATGGCAGTTTACTGTGGAAAAGGGTGAAGCGGGAAGACATGAGATCCTAAACAAAAGGAATATTGAAATCGTGGTGAAGAGAGGAATTGGATACGTAATAGGGAGCATTACTCAAAAATTATGTTGTTTTTTCACAATCATATTTTTTTGTATGTGATTATGTGGGTGTGTATATATANTTAAGGAATTATCAATAATATAGCTTCTATATACCTTGTTTTAATAAGAGGTTTAAAAAAAAAAAATACGCTATTTCTTCGTTCCTATCTAAACTACGCCAAAAATAAAAGTCACTAATATGTATATATATATAGTCATGAGATAAACAACGAAAATGTACAATTAGGACTGGAGTTTACTAATTTTCGACCTAGAAGCTGAAATTGGCTTATTTTTTTTCTGAATGAAATTAGGCATATTGTTTTTATTGAAAGCTGAGTTTGAGTAAATTTTCATTTTGCGTTTTAAAAGCTAGAGTAAGTTTTTTTTTTCGAAATGAAATTAGGCAAGTAGCTGTTAAGTGAAAGATGAAAGGCTAAGTTATTCAAAAGGAGAGTTTGTTGACCGTAGATATTATTCTAAGATGATTTTAGTTGGGGTTCGGTCAAGGTAGATCTAAAAAAAATACAAATTTAAAAAAAATGTATTTTTTTAAAGATTATCTGCCAACTATCATACCTTCTATTATCCGTCTTCATTGGTTTCTGCAAACCATCTTCTGTTGGCTTCATTGGTTTTTGCAAACCATCTTCTGTTGGCTTTTTAAAATTTCACAAACTTTTAAATTTCACAATTGCTTAATTTTAATCTTTGCTTTGATTGAGTAGTTCTGAGATAGTCACTTCTAGGCCCATTTAACTCCCATTATCCAAGGAATTCAGGCCTTGTAGCCATGCCTTTACAATAGTATCTAACAGCAAAGTTATACATAGCAGTAGCAATCAGAAAAAAAAAAAAATCACAAGATTGACCAATACTCGAAAAAGTGGTTCGAACCTCAAACTAACCCATGATTTGCTTCTGCATATAACTTCCTCAGCAATTTGTCTCATGCGCTACACTGACCTCTTGTTGTGATGTAAGGAATGACTAGGCCAATAGAAGGATTGTTGCATGTGACATGTCACAATAGCTAATTGATCTATTTGTCTGCTAACTGGCTGAGATTGAGTTGGGATTCCCCACGGCACACTTAATAGCACAATTTATGAGGAAGATTATAAAATAAAATCATAGACTGAGCTGTAGTTATATATATATTAATTCAGTTGGTGTAAATATACATAAAACAGTACAGTATCCTTTCTTCTTCTCCTTTCTGAGTTGTTCAAGTGGTACTAAAAAGGATAAAGGTGTTTGTACCAATGATCATGGTATTTATAAATATCTGTCCGCAGCCAAGCCACAAGGACTACATTTGATATTTTACCAATTGAAATATTTACTTTATGAGTGATTTTGAAAAATGCCTTTAAAAAATGTTTTTACCGCAAATTGGAAGCTAGTAACTTGAGAAAAAAAAATGTAAAAAATAGAATGACCTTCCATATGTAACCTTGCTTTCCGAGGTCGATAATATATGCATGAAATGTCTAATAAATAAGAAACTTTTGATGCTCTGCTGAATGGTAATATATAAATAAGTCAAAGTACAATTTATCTTTTGTTGCAAAATATACATGTCATTCTGTATTTTCAAAATTCATATTGTACTACTGATTATTGTTGTATGAAATTTTATGAATGTGGCAACTTTAAATACTCATAAAACCCATCACTTCATTTCAGCTGTAAATAAAACATATTTTTTAATTTATAAGTGCATTGGATTATACTTCCATGCTGTAGTAATGAAGAAGTTTGTTTTGTAAGCACTATCCTTCAGTTTTACAATTAGCGCCTTAGAATATAATTTATTATTTAAAATATAATACAGATTTAAAAATAAATCAAAGACTTTTATATGGTAAGTTTTTCTTGAAGAATTTTGCATTCTCAACCGCCAAACATATGTATTGTTAAATTGTTGCATGTTCGATAAATGAAAAATAATTGCTTTCAAGTATTGTTAACCTTGAATTAAACGAAGCGGAAAACTGGCTGAGTTTATTTTATGTTTCATTATATTTTGTCAAGTACCTGATAGACTCTTCATATATATTAAGTGGAAAATAGGAAAGCGGAAATACATTTGGCTTACGAATCTCTATCTATAAATCACTTGCTAATGTTTATCTATAACCCTTACGAAACTTTACAATATATATATATATACAAGAAATATAATTTACAACAATTATAATGTATAAAATTTTTATTACAAACTCTTATTAAAGATAATTTTCAAGAATGTCAATTGGTCTGATTAGGGCCTTTCAATTTAACTAATTTTTCATTAGAAATCAAGTTATTCACATTCGTAGAGTAAAGAAACTTTGAAAAATATCTTCTTTGATTTGCAGAACTCTGTAGCCAAAGAAAACTTTAAATGATTTATGGTTCTTATCCATTATAAGGATCCACTTAAAATATCCTCAAAATAAAACTTTTTGAAATTAAAATTTATTTTTATTGCAATTATATTCTATATCAGTTTACTAAGAAATATTGTAATTGTTATAATATAAATACCTTAAGCAAAATTTAAAAAAAATGTAACTTCAATGTTGGGATAGTTTTTCCATGGCATGGACAAATGATTTTTGGATGATATCGTTTGAGTAAGGAGGTGTTTAGAGAATAACGCATAGAATAATTTTTGTAAATAATTTTTCTTATTAATAGTGTTATTAAAAATATGGGAAAGTTGTCTGGTATTTAAACATGTGTGTGAAAGGCTGAATAAGAAGGTGTGTCTATTAGAGTACACAACCCACGCACAGATACCCTCTTTTCAAACACGTTTTCTCTTCTTCGTTGTCTTCTTCGCAAATTCGGCTATTCCTCCCTGTTCGTAGATAGTTACTTCATCTGCTGGAGGTTTTATCTCTTTCCATTGATTCCTCTAGATATTCTCTTTGCTGAAAATTCTTGGCCGTTCTTCGTTAATGCACAAAATTATTAGTGTCAAAAGAAAGCGTTCAGAATTCTGGAAGCTTTACTGCTTTGGAGAACAAAATATGCATTGAAATCTTATTCGCGAATATATATCACCAGAATTAAGTCAAGTCCAATTTTGTCAAAAAAAAAAAAAAAAATTATGGTGATTATGTTTAAAAGAATCCTGGATGAAAACCACCGAGATAATATTTTAAGGCTAGATGAAGGGTGAAATGAAAGCTAGAACTTCAACTTTTATTTGTGTAAAAATCCGTAACAAAGTTCAGATCGTGCAAATAAAATAATTCGATCATATTGGGTCAATACAGAAGATTTAGGCAAATAGATAAATAAATAAAACAAGTTCCAAGTCAATGTAACGAATAAAACATAAGGCAATGTCAACACTCACGCTATTTTAACCGTTGATTAACCAACCCATGTCAGGAAGGTTACTAGTAGGTTTGCCAAAAATGTATAATAATAAAAGGCGTAATAAAAATATGAAAATGATAAGATTCGTGTATTAGTGATGAAACCTACTGTATTATAACCTCCATGGCGGGAATAACTGACGGTTTGTGTTGACAAAAACACGCTTACACCTCTATAGTATCAATAAGTAGCGGCGTTAAAGTAATCCATTCATACAAAAACAAAGCAAGTCAGTGAGGAATGTATGGGCATGTATCCTGGATAGATGGGAACAGTTTTACGGAGAGCAGTTACCTAGGAACATAATAACTGTCACACACTCATCAATAATCATGTAAATGTGCTCAAATCCTGTCAGAAAACTGAACAATCCTCTCTGCGTTAGCAAATCAAGTAGCTCCTCGCCCCAGCATCCGCCTAGAGATTCCATACAGACAAGATCCCTTATCAGACACGAGATAACATATCCAACTTTCTCCCCTCTCGTGCCCGGGTGAACCACTACCAAGATAACATATCACTGTACTTCATGTGTCAACCCCCGATATCAAAACTCAGATTTACCTCTCATTAAAGCGTAATTAATGTATTATCGGCAGAGTTGTCAGCCACATTCTAT
>KZ807735.1:77070-94726 GCA_000696205.2 Oncopeltus fasciatus | reverse complement strand
AAAAAAAATAAATAAATAAAATAAATAAATAAAAATAGATTCGCTCAGTAAAACACGGAAAATTAAATTTTGGATATATCATACTTGGTAGTTTTTTTTTTTTCTTTCATGCTATTGATATTAATTCAACTAAAAACAAATATATTTTAAAATTGACAAAAAGAAGGTCTAAGAATAAGTTCTTATACTTTAAAAGTGGGGGGCTCAAGACTCGAATTTAAACTTTTAAATATATTTCTTAACATAATATATATTTTTGACAAATATTACAGAACATGCTTTAATTTTTCAACTCAATAAATTTTTTTCTTTACGCTAATAATAACAAAAATAATAATAATTAAAAATAACATTTTTTTTTCATCCAATAATTATATTAGTACATTTAGCACCAATTTTCTTAAATGCATTATTTTTAAAATTCAATTAATAAAGAAGATATTACGATTTCTTCCTTTACCTCATTGCCCCTGGGCAGATTTCAGCCACTAACAAATTAGTCCTACGGTTTGAAAAAAAATAAAAATAAAAAATGCTTAAATTTCGAATTAGGTCTTGTTATTTTAAAAATTACGGACTCTAGAGTGCACACACACACACGCGCGTGTGTGTGTGTGTTTGTGTTTATTAAGTATTTCAGTATACCTTTGTAGTATCCGCAATGAATGAAATTCTTCAAAAGTCGTATCCTAGACGAATAGCTTCCTTTCCCTTTAATAATTTTCTCGAGAGAATCGTTAAAACGGTGTTAGACCCGAAATTTAATGTAAACTTTGCTGTACATTTAATGATAACCAGTAAGTAGGTTAAATAGAGGAACCTAGTTCTACCTCCAAGCAAAAAATGTCTGTCTCCTAATTTCCCCCCCGATATGATGACGTCATAATGTAGGAATGTAGGAGGGGGGGGGGGAAGGGGCCGAGAGCCGTGGGAACCTGAGGATCTGTGGGGCGCGCTACTCCTCCTCTCCGTACCAGGAGTACAGCACTCATCAGGAGCTCTTAATAAAGCCTATCGACATTAAGTGGCCTTGTGCGTCAGGGCTGGACGCAGGAGCTGCGTAATCTCAGCAGATGTTTCATTATAAATAAGCACAAATAAAGGTAAATCGGCGATATTGATCTCACAAGCTGAAGAGAGAGTTAGGAAAGTGCCCAGTCATTGCAATTACATTGTAAATGTCTTTTTAACAAAAGTTTTCATAAAATGTAATAAACATTATCGTCAATATATTACATTTACATCTATACTTTTCTATAAACATTTTTGTAACTCAAATAACAACAAAGATATTACGATTATAAATTTAGGTCTCCCTCTAAACACCCCTCTCTTTCATCAGTTTTCTACTTAAAATGGATTCTTTCAAGAGTTTGCAATGAAAAGACTACACAACGCTATTTTTTTTCCTTAGTGATCAATCTGCTTTTTCTCTCTGTAAAATACTTTCAAGCGGAAGTAAACATAAATATACCATAAAAAAAAATAATAAAAGAAGTCTGCCTTGCAAGAGCTGCATAAACTAAGCGAATTCCTTGGTCTAGTAGTTGAACTTGCTTCTTTTTATTTGAACTTCCCATCTCATATAATATCCACACTTTTAGAATTTTTTTTTTTTGTTAAACAAATCTGTATGGAGCTTTTTTGTTCTAAAACTTGATATTATGCCCGCTACAGGAAAAATAATTTTTGAACTCGCACTTGACATTTCATGTAATACCCAATCCTACTCCTACAATTTCGCACAGTAACTCGCCCTTTTATTTTATATTTATCAGCTGCATAACAAATTTTAATTAAGGAAAACAACTATATTTGGCTTACAAACAGTAAAATTAAGATTTACAGTACAGATAAATACCCTTCTCATAATTACTCAATATTATTATGTAACTACAAAAAAATTATCATCACTACAGTAAAGTATTTTATTTTTCAGATAAATGATTTCATATATAAATTCTCTAAAACAGCTTAAATTGAATTAAATACCATAAAATAATTAAATATCATAAAGTATTTTCTAAAAACAGTTATATCATAGGTATCTATGGTGATGTAATTCTCTGCAGGTAAATTTTAAAATAAAATGAGATTTTTATTGACAAGGGACAGGGGATCTGGTGAATTTAAATTACTAAATATACCAATCTTTACTAAATGATGTATAATTAACCACAGGAGTTCAGTTTATTGTTTGTGTTCTCCATTTATATTGCAGGTCTCCTTGAATTAAAATTTTACCACTCCAAGTATAGTCATTGGGAAGTGTCCAATGTGGAATCACCTACTTAATCTACAGCTGTAGATTAGCTGTGCCACCTAAGAAGACTAAAACTGGATTTAAATTTGCAAGTTGAGTCAATAATATTTATTGATTTTTTAAAGAGATGTATTGACCCTTCCTTTATGGTTTAAACTATATTTTTAATGAAAAATCAAAAAGCCACTACAGAAATTTACAGAACAAGTTTGCAGACATAACAAAGTGTCAGTTAAGACAGATAGCACATCCCTTCTACACCAATCTACAAGGGAAAAAATAGAAAAGGGATAAACCGAAATCCATTTTAAAAATAATGTTTGGCATTGAGTACTTAAACATTATTATGCTCAATTATCACAACTTGTGACAATGGGCCAATATCCCATGGCTGAAAGATTTCATCCAATACTAAAAGAAAAAATAAATTATTTTGGTAGTATTAGATCAATTCAAAAACTCCATAAGAATACTGTATTTATATTCATATACAGCAGAAATTTTTATAGTTGAAGAAGATATATAGATTTTTAAAATTTAACAAACATTTCTATNCCGGTGGAATGGATTAATTTGCATTCCAGCCCGGATAGCAGGAGGTCCAGGTTCGATTCCTGGCGAGGACAGATAGTTTTTTATTTTCTGTTCCCTCTCATTAATTATTTAAAAAAAAACTTAGAAATTAATGTTTAGTACTTATTAAATATTGGACTATATTTGAGCTGTATTAAGTTTGTTTATAAGTAACAACAGTGGGAGAGACCCCTGCCTAGCTGTCACTTCCGCTCCTCATGGGTTCCACTTCTACGCTAGTAGATGTAATTTGGTAAAAGAAAAGGGCTAAACTTCCACTTCTTGCCAGGTGAGGGTAACTTTAGTTATCGATCCAGAAGTCATTTTGCACTGCCCTACAAGGCAGCTTGGGAGGGAAAAATAATTGCAAATGATTTATTTAAATTTATCTCATAATTGTTGACAGAACTATATTGCTTCAGTTGAAGGAATTATCAAGTAGCGATGAATGAACTTCAGTACACTAACACAATTTTTTTTTTATACATTGACAATTCTTTACAACTTCAATTTTACATAATTTATTAAAAAGAGAGGTGAAAAGAAATGATTTTCAAAATACAAAGAAAAAATAGTACCAAAATATTTTGTTTTTAAAGGACAAATCAATTTCTTAAATTAGAAAATCTGTTTCTCTGCAAATACTAAAGCTTTTATTTAATTAATTTAGTCAAATTTTATATAAATAAAGGCATTGATGGAAAGAAAAACAATATACATATATATTCAAAATCCATTTTGTGGGTATAATAAACACAAAGCCAATTTTACAAATAATTAACTTTATTAAGCCTACAATAAGAGGTTTTTCCTAGACTAATTTCATGACTGAAGTTCAATATAATGATTAGATATATCATTTAGCTATACTCCTGTCATTTCAAATGCTCGAAAGATGAAGTTTGTTTAATAACTCCAATATAACATTTTAAAATCTTTACATAATTCAAAAATACTTTATTAATAGTCTATGCTTGTTAAAAGTTAAACATTTTACTCTAACACATTTCTAAGCTATAAACTAAAAAAGTTAGTATCTACAAATTTTATACAGCCTTTTGTCAAACATATTTAAATCTAAATTGTTACATGTTTATTCCAAAGAATAAGAGAAAAAATGACATGTGGTAGCCACTGCTTTAATAAAATGAACAAGAATTCACAAGCGCTTTTTTAATATTTTCTGGAGAAATTTAACTATTTGATTAAGGAATGTAATCTCAGGAAAAGGGGAGTTCATAATTCCACAAATTTTATCAGTGGTAAAATTAAATTTATTAGAATTGATCAATGCTCGCAATATTTTACAGAAAATTCATTTAATAGCTGTTTTAATCATGAAAAAAAATTTATTAAATAGCTCTTGAAGATTTAACATTTTAAATTAAATAAGAGTGTTTGATAAAGGGTAGGCTTTGGGGTAGTTTGTTCATATTTGAACAATACTGAACTTTTCAGCTTCTTCTTACAATTCTCATTTAGAATGCTGAATTTTTATACAGTTAGATCAAAGAGAATGTCTTCCACATGTCAAAGGCTATATGAGTGTGTTATTTATTATAGAAACTAAAATCAGAATCACAGATGATATATAAATGTACAATCAAGAAAACTCAAGGGAAAACATTTATAGGGCAATATCACAGCAATTTATACAAATTATTTAATTATTCTCTCCATTCTCTTATGAATTCAAATAACAGGAAGATATGAGAGCACTGGACTTCATTGCTAACATTTTTTGGACCATGGATGAAATTGTGTGTTAATTGTTGGACATGAAGAACAGCAGAAATTACAATTAAGAATTAATAACTATTGTATAAAAGCAGTTCTTTCTTTTATAAAAGCTATTAGCACATGAATAATGCAGAGTTGGAAAAAACAAGGATAATAAATAAAAGACATAACCAAAGTTAAAATTATGTAAACACAATAATAAAGATCACTAAAAATAAATATGATGGTAATAACAGACATTTTCTAATCTAAAAAAAGTGAGTAATTCTAAAAAGCCGGTGATGAAAAGCATTGAAAATATAACAGATGCTTTCTCGACTTGGTGCTAAGAAGAAATTTTATTTTAAAGTCAATTAAAAAACAATTTTTTTTTCTAAAACAGCTCTTGTCTTCAATTAGCTTATAATTCTATTGCTTTATTTGGCTAAGCGAATGCATCCAATAATAATAAATATTATTATTGTTTGCACAGACAAAGATAAATCAAAACTCAAATCTTATACAAAAAAAAAAATGCAGGGTCAATAATATTTTTTCATATTTCATTATTAATCATAATTNAAATGAATAAATTTTTTTTAAAATTTATTTTATAAAAGTTTCTGAGAACATAATCTTCCTATAATGGAGACTAAAATCTTTTTACTACATGCAAATGAAGAAAGGCCCTCATCTCTGTCCAGTGCCTTTCATAATTTGTAAAATCAGTACTATTTGACAAATATTGCTTTCTAATATATTTTAAATAAAATAAAATTGTAAAAGAGATATCTATGAAAATATTTCTTTACAAGGAAAGCTTCAGTCACTCACATTACCACTTTTTCTTTTTTTTATTAAAAAAAAAACAGCTCTTAATTTTTAGTATATATTTAAAGACTAATATTTCATTGTAGATTATAACTACAGTGATTATTATAATTTAACTTTCAACTAACTATTAATAACTATTTGATATAAATAGGTTAGTAAACAGTGAGACGATGCTTTTTCTCGTTACTTAAGTTTTCAACATTAGAAAAAATTATATACTCTTGAAAAATCAGGAAACTTTTTTTATGATTCCTATGTTTTTTCTTACTTTGTAAGTCATCTTCAAGACTAGCGATGACAGACATTAGTCAATATCATAACTGTTCAACAAAAATAATAATGATAACTTTATTAACGAGATTTTCATAATACTTATGGAACCTTGAAAACATGATTTGTTCTATCTTCATTTTATTTAAGGATTGATTTCCTTTTGTTAATTAAGTCATATTAATTTTATCAATTCATTAGTCCAGTCCTTGTTCAAACTACCGCATATATCGAACACATCCATATTAATGATTAGTACAAAAAGTACATGGGACATGCCCTCTATGGTGAATAATTATTAATAACCATATAATAACCAAGCCTAATAATTGGCTTATATTTTTAAACCAATATTTTTTGGATCAAATTGAAGATAGTTTATTGTGATTGTTAGAAATAAACTAATTTAATTTATTCAAAATAAACAAAACTATAAAATTACTAAGATAGGTTAATTTTCAGAAACATATAAATTTAGTATTTTAAAGTAGTTATTATCTAAAATACTATAAAATAATGTGCAATATCTTAACTAGAGATCAAGTAGAATAAATAAATGGAAGATGCTCATCTCTCATTAATGCATCCAATCATAGAAAATGTATTGAATATAATTGTGTTGAATTGAAATTCTTTCAAGAATCCAAATAAAAGTTATATAATTTGCCTAACACTTCCAGGCAAAAAGAGAGAAAAAGGATTGCTATATGCAAGAAAAAAATACATATTGTCTCAAAATCAAAAAGCACAAACAAGGTTTTAATAGAATGTTCTGTTCATTAATTAACTTTCTCACTCGAAAACTATGCTAAGATCCTTCTATAATTTCTATAGTTTTGATTTTACTGTTTAACAAAATATTTTATTACTAAAGAGTACATTAACCACAATATATAATTCCTAAAGCTAGCTTTTTTTTTTTTTTTTTTTTTTTAAAATTTTTGAATAATTAGTTTCAGGTGGAATAATTAGTTTTGGTTCCTTGAATAAATGGCTATTATAAATACAATTAAACTTTCTAAATTAGGCCGCAATTTTCAATAGAAAAAACATATTATCGTATAAATTATTCCTTAATTTTAATAATTGTTATAAATTTGCAACCTGAATGGAGGGATCAAATCTACAAAGTTCAATATACTTTAAAGTCTTTATTAAATCTTAACTAATAAACTTACATAGTAGTCATAAAGCAACTTAGCTCATAGGTTTACCCATCACTAATGTCAAAGCATAGAATTTAAAGATTTTTTAAAAGTAGTGAAATACAAAAAAAAAGCTAATTAGTTCAGGCGAAGGGCATACATATCTGGTGAGACATGAGAGAGGTGACTTTCTCCCTTCGTTATCCCCATCAGGACGAAGGAGGCCTGAAATTCAGGCAAAAACTTTGGCAAAAATAAAATCATATTGGTTCACCAATTGGTTTTTATTTAATTATAAACCTTTGACTGATCCCGATTATCTCCTCCTCCTGAAAATAAAAATATTCTTTCGTAATTGTTTGTAATTTCTAGTGCGCTCCTGGGAACACCCAGCCCTAATTGGATACCATTCATTGGATAGGAAAAACATTAGCCTCTGGCAGGCACTAATAAAAAATTAGGCGGCCAGAATTGCTTGCTAATCAATAAAGTGGTTCATCCATTACAGGAATTTGCTCACTAATAAAATTGCTTTAGGATCAATTAATATTTAATAACTGGTAATTATTAATAACTAGTAATAAAAAAAAATTGCAAAATCAGAGTTAACAGAAAATATGACTTTTCTGTAGGGGATATTATCTGACACAATTTTGGGCCACTAAGATCCTCCAACAACTGAAGATGTTTGCTTTCCAGATTTCCCACATGCACTAGATGTATTTCACAGACTCATTTAACAGAAGTATATAAATAAATAATAGAACTTAAAGAAAATATCAGTTTAGCTGATTAAAATTACAGGAGACAATTTGCTTTGTGAGAGGTGAGTGAATGGAGGAAGTCTATTGAGATGATTCACAATAGGAACAAATGTGAGGCAAATAAATTGTCAATTGGACTTTCATCTTGTATTTAACTCTTGTGACAGCTAATTATTCAAACTACTTACAAAACAAAAAACTAATGCTATGTACATCTTACGAACTGATTAAAGTTGATGTCCTTGAAACGAGGCATGACGAGAGACTGCAGAGGGTGTCGGCCCTCTCGATTCAAACTACTAGAGTTTTGGAAACTGGGGAATTTTTCAGGAAGTCTGAGGTTAATTTTGAATGCAAAAAAAAAAAAAAATAAATACAATTGTACTCAACATGGACACTGAAAGTAGCACTTGAAGATGATGAGGGCGGTTTCATAGGACAAGTGCTTCTTAGGATTACAATCTCTAGTTATGGAGGAATAAATATAGAAGAAGAAATTCATTCCTTTTAGTGAATCAAAGAATTCATAATTAAAAATAATAAAATTTGAAAGAAAAATCAAGCCAAATACACAGTGATATTCATGAACAAGGCTTTAGGAAAACAAAAGCTAAGATAAATTCACTGTAGACATGCTAGTTTTGTTTAAAGAATTGGTCTGAACAAAATACCTTTCTTAACCCTATCTAAATATTAAGTATATGATAAAATATTTGAGGTTTCATTGAGATAGTTATGTAGCTGCAGACGCAAGGTGTTTCACAGGGAAAGGACAGCAGCACAGAATAAAAATGAAATGGTAGTCTATTCTTCAACAAATAGTTCATATTTATATTGATTTAACAAGTAACAAATGAGTAGTTTGGACTTAGTAAGAACAGTATAGAGTGAAAAAGTGGAAGAGATAAATGGCTTTATCTGATGTAACAGTAGGGTTTGAGAGCTTCTATCTCTCTGGTTTTTCCTTCAATATATTCTTTATCATGTTTTTGTGACTTTTTGAGAACATAAATGTGTGTGAGAGGTTACATACATTATGTTTCTTTCTAAATACTTACCCCAAAAAAAATACTGAAAAAGTTTTTGTTTGTGATTTGTCTCACTCTAGGTCTTGGCAGACTAAATTATTAGCCTCTTTTATTGGTCAACATAAGATTCGATGAAGTTTAAAAAAATAAATTTTACTTTTAATTTCCTTAAAACAGAGGTATTATTTATATGAATTGTTTATTTTTTTCCAAATTTTCATCCCATCCCTCCTTTAATCTCCAAACAACTACTTAGGTTTACCCTATTACGGAGAGTTATTTATAGCTTTTTAAATTTTATTTATTTTTAAAAACCAATTTAATTTGAAATATTCTTAAATGTACTTTTGAATATATTTTCTACTAAAATCTACCTTTCTGAGTGACCACTGCTATAAGTACTTTCAAAGAAGAAAAAAATATCTTTTTAGTTAAATATCAAGAGGAAAAAAAAAAGTCACTATAAAAGTTAAATTGAAAATTAGCTAAAAAAGAATAGCTAAGCAAATTATGATTAATTATAAAAATTAATAAAGTTTGGGTGAGGTATTATTTTCTCTTCTTATATTAACACCAGTTCAAAATTAAATACTTTCATTTTTAAATTAGTTTATCACTAAATACAAATTTTCTACTTTTTTCCTAATAATTTTCCTCTGGGAATAAGTAAATTTTGTTTTAAGGGTATTTAACAGTGATAAAGAATAGTCTTAAATGTGAATACTTATTTAATAAAATGACATTTGTAATTCAAATTTTTGGGGCACTAGGGTAGCTGATCAGGTCACTCAATGCTGGTGCTGTGGGTTGAAATCCTGGCCTGAGCTTTAATATACTTTAAAATAAATGAAAACTTGCTTAAAGCAGTGGATGTTTAGAATAGGGTAGCAACTAAAGATATTTCCTATTCCATGACCCTATTCAAAGTGGTCGAAAGGAGGTCAAAAGAAAAATAAATTATCATTAAGGTCTGGATCATATATTAAATGTTACATTGATTAATACTCTTCATTGGCTCTTTAGTACACTTATAATTGTTTTCAAAATTTTAAAGATAGATTGAATAGATTTTGGTTTATATTTTAAACAATTTAGTCAAACAATACTTCTAAGGTTAAATGTAAATAAACTTAATTTTAAACAGAATTCTACAGTCTATTATAAGGATGCTTAAACTCCTTCCAACATTTAATTTCTCAAAAAAAGTAGACAATTATTAGTGGTTTCAAAATGATAAGGAAATAAAACATACCACATAAATAATATAAGTTAAACTAGATATATAATTAATTAGTTAGTTTATTTCAGGAATATTTAATACATACAAATAAAGAGACAGAAAAAATATTTTGATACTAAGATGGTAAACTCATTTAATTGCTTCCAGAATTTTTTTAAACCAAATCAAACAGACATAATATATGAACACAATTCAATTATTTAGCGATATAAGCCAAAGCTTCAATGTTCAAAGCTTAATGAAAGTTCACTATTTACAAGATTTTAAACCACAGACCATCCATATCAAAAAGTTTTCCTTATATTTTTTAATAAGTTTGCTTGGTTTTATTTTAGAAATTTTATATTTTTAAAGTAAAAACTCTATAGTATCTAATATTTTGTTTTTAAAGGACAAATCAATTTCTTAAATTAGAAAATCTGTTTCTCTGCAAATACTAAAGCTTTTAATTAATTAATTTAGTCAAATTTGATATAAATCTGTTCAGTAGTTTTAATACATTCTCCCAAGAAAGAAAACAGGTATAAAAGAGCTTCCTTAGCTCTGTTCAAGAAATAAAAAATGAAGGGGCATTGATGGAAAGAAAAACAATATACATATATATTCAAAATCCATTTTGTGGGTATAATAAACACAAAGCCAATTTTACAAATAATTAACTTTATTAAGCCTACAATAAGAGGTTTTTCCTAGACTAATTTCATGACTGAAGTTCAATATAATGATTAGATATATCATTTAGCTATACTCCTGTCATTTCAAATGCTCGAAAGATGAAGTTTGTTTAATAACTCCAATATAACATTTTAAAATCTTTACATAATTCAAAAATACTTTATTAATAGTCTATGCTTGTTAAAAGTTAAACATTTTACTCTAACACATTTCTAAGCTATAAACTAAAAAAGTTAGTATCTACAAATTTTATACAGCCTTTTGTCAAACATATTTAAATCTAAATTGTTACATGTTTATTCCAAAGAATAAGAGAAAAAATGACATGTGGTAGCCACTGCTTTAATAAAATGAACAAGAATTCACAAGCGCTTTTTTAATATTTTCTGGAGAAATNAATTAAAATTATTACTTTTATTTTCTTTGTTTTTTAAAACTATAAAATTAAAAGTAATAATTTTAATTATTATTTTTGTACAGCAGAAACATCTGTCTTTATGTTATTTTCAACCCCTTTTCCCCTAAAATGATTCAGAAATATCGAATTTGAGCAAAATAATAATAATTTTATGTGATACTTAAAGCAATAGGAAATATTTATTATTAATTTAGACATAATTTTAAGGAAGGTGTATAGTAGTTAAATCATCAAAAACATTTTATTTGCTGATATACTCCCCCAAAAAATAATGATAAATAAACAACAATTGATATTGCTGCGTCAAAGAATTTGACACAAGACAAATTCTTATCAGAAATAAGTTTTTTTTCTAATTATCCAGGACATAATAGGAAGATTGATTTGTCCTTCGGTCAATTAGCTTCAGATTCAATTATAAAGCTTTAACAAAAATGTATTATGTAAGTATTGAATACATTTTATAAACATTCACTAATTAATAAAATGAATGGAGGTTCAGCAAATAAAAGTAGGAAAAAGTATTTTATGAATAATTAATGTTAATTTAATCAGTTTATTCATGCCTATTAAAATAGGATAGATTAAATACAGTTTTTTATTTGTGGGAAAATTAAACAATTCTTTACAATTGGTAAAGAATTACAAATTAAACAAAGAATAATTGGTTATAAAACCTCTGCATTAATAGTTTTTGGGGATAAAGTTTATGCTTGCTCACAATTTTTCACATTAACTAATAGCATTATCTTCCTTCTTTTTTTTTGTAATGTACTTATAATGTCAACTTTGAATAGAGTTTTACTTTTTCCTTTCCCTTTTGACTATCTTTGTTTTAGGAAACTTAAAATATGTAAATAATGATATTAATTGTGGTATGCAATCTCACGTTTAGTTTTCTACAAGAAATGCAAAGGGAGCCAGGAAAAAAATCTTACTACTTCAGCCGGGAATTGTACCTGGATCTCCTACTTTACGGGCAGGTATGCTGACTGCTGGCGTAGGGGTCAGCATACCTGCCCGGAAAGCAGGAGACCCAGGTTCGATTCCTGGCTGAGGTAGTATGATTTTTTTTCCTTGCTCTCTTTGCATTTCTTGTTTAAAATATGTAAGCATTTAATAACTAATGAGACCTAGGTAAAGACCTTAATTCGTTTTGATTTAAAGGATTTAATTATGTAACTAAAATCCATCATATATTTAAAATAAATTCTTTNAATGTTAAATCTGCAATATGACTAGGATTATTAGAAGTATGGTAGGAATGAGAATTTTCAAAATTGTATTACTAGTGTAATATTGTCTTAATTTTCATATAGCAGCAACTATTGCAAAGTCCATTAGACATTCTGATTATTTACCAAATATAAAAAATTAAATACAATTGTAATATAAATATACAAATACTACAATTAAGTTCATTAGAGACTTTAAATATTGATTACTTTTTATTTAAATTAAACAGAATATATATTAAATATTCTGTCCTCAAGTCTGTCGTGGGTATTGGTACCGTGTTTAACTTCAACTTCAATTCATCAAATAAAAGTAGAAAAAGAATTGTAATTTAATTTGAGATATTTTGTTCATATTAAGTGCTTTGAATCACCTTTTTTATAGTATACAAAAAATAATTGTTGATGTCTTAATCTAAGGTTTATGAATTTATTTGGTATTAGGAGCATGAATTCAAATACTGATTAATGATTTTGGCAATTTAAATTATCTTCATATAAAATACTATAACCTTCTTGTAGTAATGTTTTTTTTTTTCCTTTAAGATTATGGGTTTTAAGGAATTAGGGTTTATATATGCACTGAAAAACAAATACTTCCTGTTTTATTTCTTTTAGGAGCCAAAAATACAATATATACGACTTCTATAATGGTGATATTCAAAAACAATTCACGAGGTCACAGTTCACAATGAAGAGACCCATGTTTTCATAAGAAGGAATTAATCCTTAATTTTAGAGGGGACACAAAGCTGTTCATTTTGAGCCTGCACAATACCTGGTACACATAAAAGATCTCTACCCTAATTAACACAGGGTCTGCTAAATTTAAAACTCCCGCAGTAGGATCATGTTGGTTCCTCATAATCTTGCTAGTAAAGCAGTGGAATGCACAAACAAAAGTGGACATGATTTACATCTCTGAAACAAACTTAAGTTGACAAACTAAAAAAGTTGAAAATGGAAAATGAAGTTAACAGCAAAATCTTAAGCTGAAAATATTCTTCAGGCATTATAGTTACCAATAGTTAAAAAATTTAATATTAAGTAGTTTGCTTTCTTCATACATATATAGTCACGTGGGATGTACACGACTTCAGGTTTCCAAAAAACAAATTTTCTGACTTTAATTTACAATAAATATTTTAATTTATGCAGCTCTTAAGCTATAGAATGCAGAAGGTATTTTAAAAGTTACAGTCATTTTTTATTACAATCCTCTTTCAAAAAAAAAAAAAAAAAAAAAAAAAAAAAAAAAAAAGAAGAAAAATTACCAGAATCCTAGGTAATGTGATTTGTAGAATTCTAAATTCTGCTTACCCTTGCTGAGTTTGGGCAATGACCTATTTCCCAGTCACCTTCACTTTCAGAACACCAAACTAATTAGATTGGGACTAAAAGACAGTAGAACAGCTCACATCTCTCATTCTCAACAGTGCAAAGCACCTGAACATATCTCAATATTCCACAACTTGGAAATGATACCTTATGGCTAATTATTTTTGTTTTAGATGAAAACTACAATAAGTAGAACAAATTTTTCAAATAACAACTTTTAATGCTCCATACTTATACAGTAACTCTAATTATATCACCTCTTTTTAACATGGTATTAAGATACTCCATCTAAATTTTAAAAATAACAAATATCTGACTTTTAAGCTAATACACATACATTTACATAAATCCTTTTAAGTGTATATTAGGTAATTAGTATTGAAATTACAACCAATCCATTGTAAATCAATTTCACTTAAGACATTATTCAAGGAAATGGAAAACAATAATTACAACTTCTATTCGTAGTTAAGTGAAACCATCTAGGATTTATAATACAACATTTACAAATAACAAAAGTGAAGAGAGCCCCGATACAAACATATTATACCCTACGAACATATGAGTCAGATCGCCCTGTCCCTAGAGTGTGCAAATAAACTTGAAACTTAATCACACAAACATATACATAAATAAAAGCATAAAAATTATTCGGTCTTCCACTTTTCAGTTTGTCCATTTGTGAGGTACCGAAACAACAACCAATATTATGGACAAAGAAAGGTGAAATAAAGAAAATCAAATTATAAATAAATGCTTCACATAAAACTATAAAAAAATAAACAGATAAATTTTATACAGAAATAAATATGCTGGAGAAGGTTTAAATAAAAACTGGAGAAGGTTTTTCCTTCTGAATAACATGAAATGTGTCCAGACTTCAGCCATAATAAAAACTGAAACATAATATTAAACTAATGAAATGAGTTCAAATATTTGAGGCTTCCTACACCACCTTATGATCCACAAAAAGTTAGGAGAGTTCTAAAAATTTATGGAGATTTTTAAAATTTACATAACTAAAACAACTGCTAAAATTTTCGAATATATATAATATATAATATTTATATATAGATAACTGTAGTCAGTTTAAATTATTTCTAGAGTAAACTGATTAGTATTGTATCATTTGGGAGGATTTACAATGTAATATTACGCTCATAAAGAAAATGAAATACCTACTTTATATTAAAATAGATCATAAAACCCTTTCCATTAAATGGAGAAACAGAGATGAGACCGTATTGAAAGAGGAAGCATATGAACTACAAGTAAGAAGCTAATCTCCATCGGCTTTCATTCCCCTCACCTCGCCTACATTTCTTTGCCTGTCAAGTTCTTCTTTAGTCTTCTCTTCAATAGCCCTGATGTCATCCATGGTGAGACCATGCCAGCGGTCCATCCAACAAAACAACTGCCGATGGAAAGTGGTGAACAGCCGCCTCTCTGATTTCTGAATGAAATTTTCCACTCTCGTCTGAAAGCCAAACCATTTAAATTCCACAGTAACTAATTTATAGCATGTCATAACAGGTTCTACTCGTTCAATCCAATCACCAGTAAGAGGGCCCCGTCCCGTTTTAGTAGAAGAAAATTTAGTTGGGTCTTCATCTGCTTTGTAATCTGCCTGATTAATAGAGTCATTTCCAATATCAATAGTCACTATTTCTCTCTTTTTTAGTTTCTCACCTGTAAGTTCATGAACATTTTCCTGTTGTCCTCGGTCAGCTATATGATACGATTCTATAACAATTGAAAAATTTTCTTTCATGTAACTTGGATTAGTAATGATAGTTCTACAATAAGGATATGCATTCCAGGCTTCTTCATGGATTTCTAGAGCTCCTTTAGGAACCAGTAGCCGGATAAATGCAGGAACTTTACTAGCCAAGTGATAAATTTTGTAGGTGTATTGCCCTTTGCTATATTTTCCACCCAGGAGGGGAAAGTTGTCGAATGGTTCATTCTTAAGAACCTCAATACCTTCTCCACCACCAGTCTCATTTTTACTGGCCTCAGCAACTGAGTAGAGCTGAGCCACTTGGTATTCTTCCACTGTGAGGGGAAGGATTACTCGATATTCCTTAATGATCATATTTAAAAGTCAAAAGGAATGTTAAATCTGCAATATGACTAGGATTATTAGAAGTATGGTAGGAATGAGAATTTTCAAAATTGTATTACTAATGTAATATTGTCTTAATTTTCATAGTATATCTGAAATATTATGTTATAGATTTGCAATGAGCGCGGCTTCGTCAAGTGTCAATGCAGAGAAATTGACTGAGCTAAAAGGAGGCGGTTATGGGGCGAAGGAACTCTACGGTCTGCTGTTACCAACATCCACAGTAGAAAATATATTTTCGATCACCGTCTTCACAGCTACGTTGACGATGGCATTAAAATCCGAAGGTCAGTATGCACAACCACTTGAAAACTCACTGTAACGATGACTGAAGGCTTGATCTGAGTAGAAAAAAAAACGTTTTCACTGGACACAGAAAATAAGATTCGGTAAACACTCGCGGAAGCCCGGGCAGGAGAACAGTATGGCACTTAAACTGGAGTTGGGCGGAGCGGCTCAGAGCATAGCGGGTAGGAGACTGTATTACTAAAGCGGAGAGACCATGCCAGGACTGGCTGAAGCGGACCGCTGAGAACTGGGAAAGGTCGACAGGACTGAGACACCCGGAGAGTAGGTTATGATGGCCCTCTCAACATATGACCTAGTTCTGACGTCAGGTTGCGAGTGTGCTGCTCCTGGTGGTCTTTCTCAGCAACCTCCTTCCCGCTCCTCCGTATTGAACGCCTATCCCCTCCACCACCTACTCCCTCTATCATTAGTTCTTCTCTTTAGTTATAATAAAAAAATTTTTTTAAAGTGATTATTACATTTTAACTTAATCGCGTTTGCCGTTATTTTAATTTTTAAATACATTTCATTATCCAATTAATATTCTTAGTAATTAGTGCCAAAGATTTATTTAACAAAAGATGACCCCCCCCCCTCTTCCTCATTCAACATACGCAAGGTCTTTAAGCATATTTCCCACATCGTAATCAATCTATTCAAGGAGTACCATGACACAACTAAATTTGAAAAATTTCAACAGATATTCACTGATCCTAAAGTGGACATGCAAAAAAAGGCTTCTCATTTTAATTATGACTGATGGTCAGTCATATATACATATATATAATGAAATACTCGCGGCTGCGATATATATAGTAAATAAGAACAGGTGAGAGAAAGAGTGTAATGAACACAAAAAGAAAAAAATTGCTATGAGTGAAATTTTACTCATTACAGTTGTTTTTTTGTGTGTTCACTACACTATTTCTCCCAACTGTTCTTATTTACTGTTATGTATATATATATATAGATATAATATATAAGCTAGCGAGTATTATTTTCCTCAATTCTTAAAATAATGAAATCAAATAAGGTATATAAGTTGTATTTTTTTTTTTTTTTCAAACTGCTGGATGTTCTCGTTAATAGTTAAAGTCGAGGTTGAGGGTGAGAGGTTTTTAGAGGGAGCCTTAAATTTAAAATCTTGTTTCTTAGAGTCCCTAAAACATATATAGAACGAAGAAGATAATAACGTTATTTTATAACATTTATATTCTGCACCTTTTTTTTTTTCTTTTTCTTTAAACTCATATTAAGGAAGACATTTAAAAATGTAATTTTGAGTGGTAAGCGAGCCGTTTTATTTTTAAAATATTTCTTAGTTCTATATAGGGACCGATGTCCGTATTTAGGCTTTGTATTGCAAAGTGTTTAATGAATTCATTTTTTATTGAAATCAGATGATGGGAAATGGGAATAATATTTATATCTCAGTTTTTTTTTAAGTTATAAAAAAACTTTATAAAAAAACAATATGTGCAGAATATAATTTTCTAAAATTTGTGTTTTACAACATTATTTTGAAAAATCCGCTGTCTGACTACTTCCTCCACTTTATGTAAGATAGGATATAAATCGTCATTTACTCACATTTATGACAATCTTAATGAAAAAAGAAAAAAAAAAAAGGAAGCATAATAAGTATTAGATGGTTTTAGTTGGGGTTCGGTCAAGGTAGATCCAAAAAAATACAAATTTAAAAAAGGTGTATTTTTTTAAAAGATTATCTCCCAACGTTTCG
>KZ807735.1:36300-51229 GCA_000696205.2 Oncopeltus fasciatus | reverse complement strand
TATATATATATAGTTTTTATTTATATTCGTTTTCGAATCAGTTTTAATTCTTCAGTTCCCAAGATTGAAACCCAGACTAACCTCTCATACTTTCTGACACAGATGGAAAATGAGTTAGGGGGCGAATGAAGAATCCACATCTACAACAAGCTGTTTGTTTGGCTATCTACAACAAAATATACTTGAAAGTACATACTTTCATATACACTACTTGTAAGTCTTGTGTAACAACAACGTCCGATACAATGTTCTTGTTTTCCAACAGAGGATTGGTGGGTGACACCAGTCTCCGTCGGCTGTGGACTCGTGTTCGCAGTCTCGTGGGGTTTCCTCGCAGCGCTCTTCCCACACCGCAAAGACGTGAGTACCCACATATCTTCTATCCCACTTCTAGAAATATAATTCCTTTTTTTACATCTGCTTCAGTCATAAGTCATGAATATCTTTCAGTTTCGTGGCGCTAAAGCGCTCAAAGTGACATATAAGATGTTTAAGTGACTCTCTCTCTCTCTCTCTCTCTCTCTCTCTCTCTATGAGACTCCTGAGCGAAGATGATGTTAGTGAAATCGAAGGTGATCAGTTTCTACTAATGAATGAAATGTGAGCAAATTGGATTTCAATTGGTAATGCCTTATTCATGATTTAATGATGTAAAAAAGGTACTTTTTCATTTTCTTGTTACATCAAGCTTCGTGATCAAAATCTTGTGCATGGAAGTCAATACATTTTTTTTTTTTTTAAACACTTTATTCATAAATTACATCCTGCAAAGCGAGCATCTTGCAATAAGCTCTCAAAAGATATAATAAATATGTGCGAAATAAAATAATTATATGTAATACATTAGATTCTTCTGATCAATGACCAATTAAAAACTTACAGGAAAATAAGTGGATTTTATTGGAAATTTTTTAATAAAATTAATAATTACCCTAATAAATGTTCATGAAGTTACAGCTTTGATATTTATGAATACTCCGAATTTTTCATTCACAGTCTAAAAATGACCTACTAATAAAATCTGTGAGAATTAAAGTGGAAAAAGAGAATAATTTACTAATCCTCTCCCCCTCACTTCACAAGCGGCTATCGAAGGCAAAATTATTTTTTCGACCATAAAGATGGGTTTGTGCCAGTATTAAGCATTTGTCCCTTCATTTAGAAGTTTTAATGACAGACTGATCCCTTGTATCAATGTGGCTTCGAGTCCATTTTCTTAAGCTTACGTCTCAGCAGGATTACAAATTAATTATTATTGACATTTGAAGAGTTGACCGCTAACGAGGATATAACAACTATAGGCGGCCGAACTGTGCTGGTTTTGAGGAATACCACTAAACAAAAACCATTTTGGAAAGAGGTGTAAACAAAAAGTAGGTCACGCTGGTGTTGTGTAAACTAAGCAGATTTCCCGTGATTCATTAAATATGTCTCAAAAAGAGAGTAAATGGTTAATTTGATTTTTTAAACCAGTATGGGCATAGAAGTGGAAAATTATTAAGCTTGGTTCGAGGAGGAATGTTATTGGTTGAGCTCAAGAACATATCTTCCTGGTTAAGTGCCTTTTGTAATATAATACAAGTATTATACAACAGAAAATTATAAAATTAAACCTAAAAACCAGAGAAACAAATGCATTGGTATAAAATGAACAGGGTGCCTCTAAGTCTAGCGGGAAGGAATGGAGGAAGACGTAAATATTATTCCTAATAAGACAGTGAAGAATGTATTAATGTAAAAAAAAATTTTTTTTGCACATACATATTTCTGCTAACATTAATTACAACAGAAGTATTTGTAATAAAATTTTTATCTTGTTCTAAACCTGTTAATTCCCATTAACCAATTTTTGCCATTTCAATATCTTAATAATAAGAACCTTAGTAACAAATTTGTTTTCTATGTTTATAAAACCCAGTCCAGCTTTCGAAATTACATTATTAAATATCTTCCATAATAAGATTTTTACGTAAAAACGTCAGAGAATTTTACACATTTACGTATTTTATTTTAAATTTTACACCGTCTATTTTTGTTTTAGAATATTTGCCTTTGTGTTAAAGAAGATATTAAATTTATTTTATTTGATCACCTCCCAATCCTCTCCTGTCTACATTTTTCTCAACAGAGTTCAGTCACTAACGAACTACAAAAAGTAGGATTCAGAATTTTGTTTCCCTATTTTAAAACAAGGAACAACAGACAGCGAGACTAATATCTATACACACACATACATATATGAGTGTGTGTTTACACTATATTACTTATCCTGCTTCTAAACGTAGGACATAATATTTTTTACAAATGAGAATATATTTTCTTGCAACACTCTATCTGAATACGTTTACTCTTTAAATAAATAGTAAAATCTCTGAGATAATATTATTATAAATTAGATAATGCAATTTATTTGAAATTGCTACCTACATATTTAATCTTTAAAAATTAAGAATAACAAATATATAAGGATGGATCAATGAATGAGACACTGAGAAACATTATTCTAAGATGANTCCTTTAATCAGCATTGTATAGGTTGTACTTAGTTCTAAGTTGTTGTTACACCTTGCATAAAGTATTAAAAGCTGCAGTAATAATAATACTAGCTTTTACAGCCTTTGTAATAATTTTACTCAAAAGCTTGTATACATTCTATACACAGATCCACATTTCAAACTTATCTGTGCAGCATGTGTGTATATAATTTAGCCAGAGTATGTTTGTATTAATAACTATACTGTAAAACCATTGAACATATTTTACATAGGCCCATATGAACTCTTAACCAGAACCATAGACACTTTTCCGTTTCATCCTCTTTTGAGTACGATTTCCAAATTTAAGTTGGTAAAATCGTCTAAAAAATAAAAGTTGTGATAACCTTATTACGAGGACAGAATTATTATTATAATCAGAATATTATTTCTGCTTATTTTCCTTTCGTAGTATTTTAAATTTTCCTTCCCCCACTCTTCCTTCGAAACACCTGAAGCTATATTATAACATTCTGCCATCCTTAGCTTTTCCTCATCATAAAATCAAATTAGTCATTTATTCTTATCCACTTATCCCAGTAACTTATATTATTTACTTTTGTCTTTACTTATCCTTAAAGGATAACTGGTAGCTGGAGAAATTAATCAGGGTTTTAGCCAGGATCAGAAATTCATTGATTAGTTCTGCTCTCTGAGATGTGACCATAAACCTCCCTCGGAGATCTCTCATGGCGTCACTATCGCCCTGATGATGACTTACAAGTTAATTCGAAACGCTGGCAATAATTTTTCTTAAAGAATGACGATAAATTTTCTTATTTTACTCAGCTCCTGAAGGACGGTTTACAATTAATTCAAATAGGGTTTATTTTGAAAATTAAAAATATAAGTATTAAAAAAAGATTTTCGAAGGACTCTTACTGGGTGTAAGGTGCTAGAGGAATGCAATTACAATGACGAATGATTTTTACCTTTCTTAATATATCTTTAACCAAAATTACACAATTAAAACCGCATATTCGCAGCAAAGACTATCTGCAGATGGTTTTCGACATTTCCATATTCTTTTTAGCGTTACGACTACACAGCTTATTAAAATAATTGACCTTCCACACGGAATGCATTTCGCCTTCATGTGTAATTGGCTGCTGGCTATCTCAGTTGTCCAAGGACGAGCGCATTTCTCACTGGACACCCAAAGCTTCACAGTGACTCTGCAGTATCCAAGGCTCCACAATCAAGGTGTATGCAATTACGTCATCTATAGATTTAGCTATTATTTAACTTGTTAATTATTATCATTACACATTATTGTCATTATCCTCTTCCAGTTGTCACGTCAAAAGATTTATTTTCTAGACCCCTTATATACTATCAAAAGAGTTTATAAATCTTTATCTCATTTTAGAATTTGATAATATAAAATGTATTACTATTATTACTTTGTTTTGCGAAGCAGATATTTTTGTTGAGGTTAAAATTATGGATCTGAAAAAGTTGTCTTTAAATTTGTTCCTATTTATCCTGTACACTGCTGACATCCCTACCCATCCAAGTACCCTCTTAGCTCTATTTGCGGACGACAAAGCTATCCTATCCTCCTATCCCGATCCTAAAACTTCTTCTAAAAACCTACAAGATCACCTCGAAAAAATCAATGGTGTAGCAAATGGAGAATAAAATCAATGAAGCAAAATGCATTCAAGTTAATTTCCAACTGCGGAAAAAAGACTTCCCTGAAATTTAACAATATTCCTTTGCCAAATTCAAATTCCGTTCGTTACCTTGAGTTCCATCTTGACTCAAGACTTACATGGGACGAACATACTAAAATTAGAAGACAAGAACTCAATCGGCGATATGGACTTCTATACAGACTCATGAATAAGAACTCCATTCCTACGACTGAAAACAAACTGACGCTCTGCAAAACATTATTACGACCAATCTGGACTTACGGAGTAGAAATCAGGGGTGCCGCCAAGCCTTCCAACATCCAAAGAATCCTGTCCTTACAATCCAAAACCCTCCGAATAATCGCAAATGCTCCCTAGTATGTATTCAGGATCTAATTTCTTCCTGCTTCAGCCTTTTCCACAGTACTAGCAAAGACCTTATCTTCAAACTTCAACGTCGACTCAAACGAAGATGGCCCCGCGACCTCCTGGGGACATAGTCTGTAAATAATTTGAGATTGGTGTCACTGGTCACCTTCTCTCCTCATGGGACTTTCATAAATGTCATATATTTTTTTACTATTCATTGTAATCAATTTACAAAATATTTTTTATTAATTTTTANAATTACAAAATGTTTTTATTTATTTTTAACAGAATGTAATATATAAATAAAGGTTATTAAAAAAATGTTTTTTTCACGTATAATTTGAAAACAACAAATAATTATTTACAATAACCACATCATGTATGATAGAAATCTCTTATATGTGGAAATCTTAAATAAAAGAGCATGAGACACGAGCCTAAAGAACAATCTATGCGTCTGGCTAACTGTTCATATGGGCCTATATAAAATCTGTTCGGTGGTTTCATTGATAGAAACATGCTTTGGGTAAATCGTGTACACACATCATATTTACTAGAACTACATCCTGTATCTCTCATATCATATATATATATATCATACATGATGGGTGTGTATCCATACACTTATATAAATAAATCATACATATTTATATATGTGTATGTATAAAAATGTACATAAGTTGTTATTTTGTGAAAACTTGTCTTATTTATTGTTTGTTTCTGGAAGTCATTAGCTTCCCAAAACTTGATCTTTACCTGCTTCGCACATATATATTTTTATGTGTGTGCGCACGCGCGATGCATCTCTGTGCATTCTACATTCTGATCCAATGTTCTGTTCGCTTGAGGGAAGTGATCAGTCACCCGCGAACCCTTATATCCATGGGGCTCGTGGTCTTTTTTTTCTTTCACACAGGACTGGTGCCTGTAGGGCCCTCTACCTGCAGGGGTACGTCAGCTTCTTTTAGATGTTTCCTCGTGAGGAAACCCAGCTATTCACGTTGGTACCATGGCGCGACTGACATAACCACTTACTTACGTTAGTGAAGAAACCGTATTCTCTATTTTATATTAAATTTATTAAAAAGAAAAAAAAAATCATGGCTTACATTAGTAGAGAGGTAGAAAGGATTTTAAGATACGCTAAATATAAAAATCCTCAATATCATGGTTATTGTTAATGTGACGAAAGATATATAAAGCATTATAAGATATAATTTTCTAAAATGTATATTCCATTTTTACGAAAAAATAAATTATTAAGGAAAAATTTATGTATTTATATTCGATAGTTGGGTTAGCCATCTTTCTTTTAAGGTTTCTTGTTCTTGTTGAAATCTGATGAGTGAAAAAGAGGGTTCTCGAAATTTATAATTATGATATCTTTCTAAATATTGGTATTAAGCAAAATTAATTTTAATTAGGAACATAATAAGTATAAAATTGTATATTATAACATTTTTGTTTCATAATATTTTTACGAAAAGCGCATATTGAATCGGTATTTAAGAATTTATTGACCTAAAGAATGAATATTGAGTGCTTCCCCCACTATTGCTGATGTTTGCAAATCAAAAAGTTATCTATTTCACTCATTGTAAGAACAACTTATTCTTTTACACTCATCTATGACCATCTTTAATGGGTTGTGGTAAATCTATTTCATTTACTATTAGATGATTTTAGTTGGGGTTCGGTCATGTTAGATCCAAAAAAATAAACTTTTTTAAAAAAGGTGTATTTTTTAAAAAGATTATCCATGGCAGTCATGGAAATGTGAACTTAGGGACAGGACGTCCTCTCTCGTATTCATGATAGGCAGCCCTGAAGATGGCTTACAATGTAAGCCGAAACGTTGGCAGATAATCTTTTAAAAAAATACACTTTTTTTTAATTTGTATTTTTTTGGATCTTCCTTGACCAAACCCCAACTAAAATCATCTAATAATAATATCTACGGTAAAACAAACTCTCCATTTGAACCTATTTCATTTATGTAGCTCTTGCCTAGCGGACTATTCTATCTATTAGAAAAATATTTAGTAAATTTTACAGTTAATAATAGCATTTAAATAAATTCCTTTATTTACATATATATCTCATCTGTATCATTAATTTATATTTATTAAGACATAATGTGCATATAATACAGGGCAATTCCATAGGGCTATGTATTGTATAGGTATAACTATGATACCTATACCTAACTAATGTAGGAAATTCCTACAGGCTATAAAAAAACAATATTTCGCACACAAAAAATGTATTATAAAATAGTTAATTTACGGTAGCTCATATATGTCCATCAATATACGTCTCACATATCAGTGAGAAAATTAAGGCGGTTTCATAGAGTTTTTACTCTTTCTGATGAGTACATCATAAGAGGATGATCCGTAAAGTCAGTGTAATGTCTGTCACCACCATCTTTGCACGATCAAAGGATGACAAAACGACAATTTTCTACTGTAATTTGAATAGTACAGGGAGCCAGTTTATCGATTCAAATTAATAATTAAATGTGGGATTACTTTACCTCAATTATCATCATGATTTTTGTCAAGTAATTTTAAGCAATATATGCTTCTTAACTTCTACAACTTGGTGCTGAGTTTTACAATCATATGGTCTTAAACTAAAAAAAAAAAAAAAATACAATTTTTATTTCGGATAACTTCAAAACACTCGTCGAAAAAAAAAAAATTTAACTAACGAATTATTTACCGACGAAGCCTACGTGAACATCTAACGAATTATTTTTAGTTGTCATGCATTATATGCATTTTTGTATTTTTTTTTTTCGGTTAGCTTTGTAGATCCGATTGAAATTCAGCCACCACAAGTGTTAATATATGTTCGCCTGACTAGACCTCACAGATTATCTAACTTATACAAACATGTAGACACCCATTAAGTTAGTTTTTTCTGAAGCAAGATGATCTACCCTTGCTCCAAACAGCTACAAACCTCGTAGGACCTCTGATTATGTGTAGGACTTTACTCTATTAGATGCGATGGTGGCAGAAGACTGAAGGATTTTATGGATTTGGGTAGTAACTATCCTTTATCCATCCGGAGAGTAGGTCCAAAGCAACGTAATGTTCTTCCTGGCTCTTCAATGGTTCACTGTGGTGAGTATCACTGTAATGTAAGTCCAAGAAAAACCGGAGTTTATTATGCGAACATGATACATTAGGCATAAGATTCGCTAATTTTGCNCAGTTATTTATAAATAAGAAAAGTTAGTATAAACTTGACTGTATTGTAGTAAGTTTTCTCGTCACTCTTCACTTACTCCCACCAGTGAGTGATATGGGAGTGTAAGTCGTTCAGAGCATGGGGACGAGGGTGGGGGGGGGGGCAGGATTGCCTTACTCCCACGCCCAGCCAGCCCCCGCTCTTATGACGTCATCGTGGGTTGGAGCAATACAGTCGTAACTCTCTCGCCCACTACGTCACCGTCTCATCATCACCACTTTACTCTCTATTTACCTTTCAGAATAATTGATGAGTTTAATCAGTTTTTTTTTCTTTTTTTTTTTTTTTTACTTGGCACCTTTAATTAATTTTGTTCTTATGACTTTCCCCCCTCTCACTTTCTGTACCGATGACTGAAGAGGAGTCTACACCCACGCACTGCCCGCCCACTTGAACGGAGACTGGGAGTAGTGACGTAACTCAGGTGTGGGCATCAATGAAGTACCGCTAGGCATCGCCATCTCTTTATTTACCCTCAAGTGTATTTTTTTTTATTTTTTTATTTATTTTTTACTAACGTGAATAAACCGTGAATAAATTTTACACTCGCGCACCTACACATATTCCTCCGAGGAATACAGAAAATGAAACACTCGTGGCTGCGATATATATAAGTAATAAATAAGAACAGATGGGAGAAAAAGTGTAGTGAACACTCAGAGAAAAAATTATAATGAAATTAAAAATTAAAACTCATTGTAATTTTTTAATTGTTGTGTGTTCAGTACACTCTTTCTCCCTCCTGTTCTTATATATATATATATATATATANATTTCTAATTATTTGTTATTTTTCGATATGGAACTATTACTGCCGTAAATCTTGAAATCTTGAATTAACTAGCTACCTTTTTTTTTTTTTAGTTTTACATTCCAAATACAATGTTCACGTAGGCTTCAACGGTTGTCAGAAGTATTTACCGTTTTTTCTTCCGGGTTGGACCGTGTCAAATTGGTGTTATTTGCCGAGCTTTCGCACATCATGTGATGGTTTCTTCAGGGCTTAAAAAGCCATCACATGATGTGCGAAAGCTTGGCAAATAACACCAATTTGACACGGTCCAACCCGGAAGGAAAAACAGTAAATAATTCCAAATACAATTTTAATGAAATAAACTTATAATATAAATTATTAACTAATAGAAATTGAAAAAAAAAATTGTGATAAACTTAAATATATATTTCAATTGATGATAAATTGATAAGAAAAATTGGAATTTCAGTTTAAGTACCTCTGATAAATAATAAGAAAATGAAAATTTTTAAGAAAGAACTTTCTTGGAATAGCCATATTTGGATTATAGCCAATAAACAATTATGTTGGACATATAGTTTATTAAGACTAATTTCTTATTCTACATATCTAGATTCTAGCTATACCTAAATGGTGGGGGGGGGGGATTTATACTTCCAGATCGGTGGCAATAATTTATTCTCACGAAAAATATTTACGAAAATTTTACTGTATATGTTAGCGTTAGCAATGTGGCAATTTTAATTTCTTTAATAAAGACCGTTCAAATATGAGATATCACAATTAAAAAAGCAAGTTGTAACCCCCTACACATGTAACTATTTATTTAATTTGATTATTAAATCATTTTTGTGACTAATTTTTTTAAAGTTTTGAGTTAGTACTTAGTCCGTAATATCAAAACATACTATTTATTAATAAGTTACTCGCAGTCTATTTGTTTATTTATCAATTATTACACAATACTTTAATAGTATCTAAGAGATTGTTAATATTTAAATTATTTATTGTGTATTGGTTGTACATTTGGTATTTGTTAGTAGATTTGAATTAATACGTAGTAATTATTACTTACCAACTTGGTTACTTAGCCTTTAAATGAAAATTAATACTGAAGATAAAGACAAATGTGTAATTAATTGTTGGATATCTGGTAAACCTTCACACATATGAAGGTTTTTGGAATCAATTATTTGATTTTATAATTAGTGTTTTGTTACACTTCAACAAAATTATATCTTCAGAAACTATCTCTATTTTTATAATGTATAGTTAGCGTTAGATATATTAAAATGCTAAAGGCCACAAAAAGAAATCTCCCATTTTGTGCATTCTGCAAATATCGATATATGTAATACGAAGGTTCCGCAACCCGGACTGAGGATGTCCTGGAGAGCCAGGATCGCAAGATACGCCCTACTTATTCTCTTGCGTCACTTCCTGGGGACTTTCAGAGCTTACAACACTTATTTTCAATAGCATTTCCCTTTCTAATGTCCCAAGGCTGGGCCTTCAAGAACATTCTGGAATGTCCGATAGACGAGCTTCCTTGGAGGGCTCAGGATCGATTCGCGAACTACCAGGAATGGGAGTAGCAGCAAGTGCAAGTTCCCCAGAATCTTACAGGAAGGAAGCGGTCGCTCACTCATTCTAAACCAAGCGTAGGAACTGCGAAAACTAACTTGCTGATTTACCATATTTACTTGAAGATGGACACAAATTACAGTAAGTTAATAAAGGCCGAAAAGGATAATGAAAGAAAAGTGCCTTCTAGTTCTACTGGAAATGCAGTAAAGGTAAAAATCTAACTGTCCCAGCCAGGAATCGAACCTGGATCTCCTGCTATCCGGGCCGGTGCACTTGCCAGTTGTGCTACCAGGACCAAAACCAAATAAAATATTTATAAAGAAAAAATTAAATAAAGTAAATGACGAGAGTCCACAAAATGTATGACAGTGTCAGCTCCTTAGAGTGTAAGACCAAGTTCTTGTCTTTCTCGTAGGTTAGGCTCTCGCCAACGTAGAGGGAATTAAATGAGATACCTGGCGCGTCCTGGTAGCACAACTGGCAAGTTCACCGGCCCGGATAGCTGGAGGATCCAGGTTCGATTCCTGGCTGGGACAGTTAGATTTTTTATTTTATTCCCTCTCATTAATTGTTTAAAAGTATAGTTTAAAATTTGTGTATTTCAAATCCCCTCGTAGTTAACAATTACATTTTCCTGGGAAAACCTAAGTGTGACCGGCGTCTACAACGCGGTTGAATACCGTGTTTCATTTTTGTTTTTGTTTCTTAAATTATCGGAATTAAAAACTGAGGGGAGAACCCCCTAGCACCTTCCATAAGAATATTTTGCGGGCGAAAATGGTAGACCACAAAATTTGTCAAAATGCAGGGCTATGTCATATTGACGCCATGAAATGATTAACGTATACAATAAAATAATAAATTAAATAATCAGTTATGGCAATAAGATTATTTGTCACTTATGAAATGCGGAAATGGTCTGCCATATTCGGGCCGACTAATGTCACGTCATTGTCGAATGTTCAAGTGTTCGTTTCCTCATCAATAATTTGATACGTTGATATAAGAAAATGGTGTATACGGTCTTATGGACGGTGTATATGTAAGATGGCAGATCTCTGCCAAAGGAACTCGCCATTAGGACGAGGAATACAGCTATGGAAGACAGATTCATACAGAAGTAGTAATTGTATACTAATTGCTTGAATTAATCTTTAGATTGTAAATTTGAAGTTTGTGTAGGAGAGAAATACTATAAATAACTCAATGTCCCAATATTTCTGCCAAAGTCGTCTAATGCAGTTTATAGTGCAAGTTTGTAACTTAACAAGTCTCAGAAAAGATATTTTTGGTATATCCTCGACCTCTAAATTTCATAAAGACTATTTATAAAGAAAAGCACGGAATGAAAAACTATCTGTGCACTGTAAGCATTGTTCCTCGGTTCCTTTGCCTTGTTATTATTCATAAGGTCTTTCAGTATTTCTTATTAAGAAAAGCCATAATATTTTCGGTTAACAATACTAATTACTTTAATTAGTTATGCTTGTTGCAGTATAATATGAGATTAAATATGTGAATCTGTATTGTATAGCCTTATCATTGAATTGTAATTTAAATTGCTTATTCACAAAATAATTAAAGGTCTATTATATGATTATTTGTTGATTATAAATTAAAAGTGAAAACATTTTTTACATTATCTTTATAAAAATAATTTTTTCACAAAAACCACAAAGCAATTCTTTATTATGCAGCCATAACTGATATAATTCTCGCTAAGTATGAGTGTTATGTAGAAGGACTACTACTTCTACAAGGGTGAGCACTGATTGTAAATCGTGATTCAAAACTGAAGGTAATAGTTTTAGTACTTCTGTGGGCAAAAGGGGGTGGGAAATTCATATAGAAGTGCACGTGTCTTGTGAGAAATCAGTTAAAAATATTACTTCATCTTGGCTGAGGCCAGTATTTACGTCAGTACGCCTTCCAACAGCCTTCAAATAAACTCATTCACAAAAGTCTGTTAGAGGCCTGGAAATTTATATGTGTACACAATCGTAAAACTGCACCGACTCCCATCACATCACATAATCACCAGCTATACACTATGAATTACCACTAGAAAGAATGGCAACAACTCATCATCTAAGCTAAATGGTTTTTTTCCATATTTAAAAAACCAAATAACCGTTAGTCAATAAATTCATCAACAGACTTGTCCAATTACACAATACAATAGCCACCAACTACCAATTCTAATTTTATTGTATAAATCTAATTTTTTGTTAAAATGCAGTATAGAATAAAACCCAAATTTATTATAAATTACCAAAAAAAAAAAAAAAACACCAACTTTCCGCAAACGAAATAAATTTTCCAACTTGAAATATCATTTTTAAAACCGTTAGTCAATAAATTCATCAACAGACTTGTCCAATTACACAATACAATAGCCACCAACTACCAATTCTAATTTTATTGTATAAATCTAATTTTTTGTTAAAATGCAGTATAGAATAAAACCCAAATTTATTATAAATTACCAAAAAAAAAATATCTCCTCNTGGAACTAATTATGAAAGCAGGCTGAAAATTCTGCAACTATCAATTAGTTATCAAGAACTCAACTAAAACGAAGAGATCATATTTGTTCCAGGAGGGGAAAGGGGAAGGTGTTTTTAGTAACAATATAGACTCATATTAATAATCAAAATACAACAAATTCTATGACTTTGTGAGTCACATCGTTCATTTAGATCATTATAGTGTATTTTATTTATTGTAAATATATTGATTAGTTATAAATTAAATTTATTTAAAGTATAAAAATTAACTATTGAGTTTAAAACAACATGTTTTTTCCTAGGGTCTTCCCACTCAATGAAATACCCAGGCTGAAAAAGATCTATTACAGTTTTTCATATTGTGTGCAAATACTGTCCAATAAAAGTTGAGCATAGTTAAGAAATAGTTATAGTAGAGTTGAAGAGAGTAAATTAAATATGAAATATTTATATTGTAACATCAAAAAATACAATTTTTAATTCATTTAAATCAATCAAGTTAAAAAACAACAATTAATCAAAAATGTTAACAATAATTACATTGTAGTTTAGTAATAATTAAAACATTTAATAGTCTAACATGAACTATTCTAATTTTAATCTAATCACGGGCAGTTGAATACAGACAGTGACAGTGAACACATGCATTCGGCCACCAGGATGGACAATGTCCGAAAGCGCTCGCCAACAGAAGATGGTTTGCAGAAACCAATGAAGACGGATAATAGAAGGTATGATAGTTCTATATTCATTGGTAGTCATAATAACCCTTTAGATTATTTATTCTAATTTTAGTATTTTATTGTATCAAAGGATGTTGTATTTAACAATAATCATAAAATTATTTTATCACATTCGTTCATGTATAACATTTTGTGATTTAATCACATAGGAAGGAAAATTAAAAATGAAGAAAAAAACACAAATAAAAAGTTTCACATTTGGAGAAAATGTGTTCAGTGACACCACTCTCAAATTAAATAACAATTAAATTATTAAATAATTAACCAGTGACCATCATCGTTTTAGTTGGCAGGGATGATTGTAGGGATTACAGTTGGAGGACAGGGACAGGAAATAAGGTGTTGGACTGGAGAGATATTGAGGTCATGGCGAAGAGAAGCGTCAGATATATAATGGGAGCATTTACGACTATTCTGAGGATTTTGGATTGGATTATTTTGGTGTTGGGAGGCTTAGCGGCACCTCAGAGTTCTGGAGGTTTAGGCTCAATAAAGTCTTGTTCAGCGTTAGTTTGTCATTATCATTGTGAGTTTTGAGTTCCTGTTCATTTGTCTGGATAGTATACATTGGTTCTTTTAATTATAATATGCCCGCCCAATGTGAGTCTTGAGTCAAGATGGGAGCCAAGACGAACGAAACGTCAAAGGGGTATACTCTTTAATTTTATTTTCTTAGGAAACTTTTAAAAAAAGTATTCGGGTATTCTATTGCACGCATTTTCATTCATTTATTTGAAATCCAAATTTATCGCATCATTTATATATACTTGCAGGTTTGTGGAAGCAGTTTTGAGATTAAGTGGGAGGATTAGATAGCTTTGTCATCATCAAGCAAGAGCACTTGGGAGGGTAGGGATGTTAGAAACGTACGGGATGAATAGGTTAGGTCCGAGTACTCTACCTTGTGGAACTCCCGCTTCCACTTGGTAGAAATCGGAGTAATCCAATTCTTGCCGGACCCAGAAGTAGTGGTTGGATAAGTAGGACTTAATTATTAGGTAAGTATTAGTGGGGAATATGTGTAGGCTCCGAAACGAAACACGCACTGGACAGTAGAATTATTACATCGGAATCCTAATTGATGATAAGGAAGAATATTAAAGGACTAAGTAGAAGGCATTGTTCTGCAACTTGTTGACAGAATTTTTACCAAGACCAAAAAGTACAGGAAGAAGTATGATTTTTCTGGAGTAATTTGTGAATTTGGGTTTTAGATTAGCCTTCTATTTGCAATGCTGAAGGATGGCGTTACAGCATTATCCAATTCATCGGAGATCTTTAGGGTGAATCGGAGATCAATCGATTTTTCCATGAAAGCTCAAAACAGAGTCCAATTGAAAGGACCAAGGAATTTTATGGAATCGGTATTTGGGATAACATTAAAAATACTGGACTTAGGGCAGAAGAATATTCTTTTAGGGTGGAAGCCAAATGGTGGAGAGGAATCAGAACTGGTTAGATAGAAGATTAGTTGACTAAGCCCTGTGAGATTTTTTTTTTTTTTTTTTTAATTTTTTTTTTTTTTTTTTTTTTTTTTTTT
>KZ807734.1:330850-342991 GCA_000696205.2 Oncopeltus fasciatus | reverse complement strand
ATATATATACCTATATACAACAATGTAAGCCGAAACGTTGGCAGATAATCTTTAAAAAAATACACTTTTTTTAATTTGTATTTTTTTTGGATCTACCTTGACCGAACCCCAACTAAAATCATCTAATAATTAATATCTAGTCAAAAACCCTCCATTTGAACATATAACAAAACTTCTGAAGTAAAGTATCTCATATCCCCTCTAGCCAAAAACAAGGCTCCCGGTAATGACCTCGTCACTTCCACAATTCTGATACTTCCTCAAAAAGCTCTCATCTTCGTGACACACACACATATGTTTATATATATTTATGTGTGTGTATAAAACTGCATATTCCGTCTTGCTTACTTCCTATTACTTTGGAAATTTTCCACAATAATCCTCTTTCCCAAACCAAACAAACCACCCGAAGAACCCTCCTTTTATTGTCCTACAAGCCTGCTCCCCATCCTATAGATTGTTACATTCTATAAGTATTTTATACATTTTGTAATTGCTCACAATTTTGTTTAATAGCTGTAAATGGCATTGACATGAGGGAGAGAACGGCCAGAACCGCAACTCCGAAAAGGGAAAAAAAGTAATAGATAAAGTAAAATAAAAAACTAAAGAAAATGAAATATATATATACACTCACAGCTATTAAACAAAATTGTGAGCAATTACAAAATGTAAAAATTACTTATAGAATGTAACAACCAAATAAATAATAATAATAATAAATGTATATCTAGGGACTTGAAATATCGCCTACGTGGTGGAAAGGAAGGCCAACACATTTAAAAAAAAAAATTAAGCTACACTCGCAAGTAGATTGTAAACCTTGTAGTAGAACTAAGCAACTTGTTTATGTGCGAGTCTTTATGAATTAATTGAATGTTAGTCTCTGAGTCTTAATTGTATCAAACGCAATATACATATGTTGTATTCTATCCTATGAGTGTCTTATTCATTACCTACATTAAGTGACCCGACATTTACCAAGTAATTGCTTCAAGATAGTTATTCAAAGCATGGCGCCGCTGGGTGGAGATAAATCCAACCTGAAAATTAAAATCCCCCATTCTGGGCCAATAAACCTGAATTATGGTTTTATCAAATAGAAGCCCAATCCATCTAGTGGGTATTTTCAAAGAAGACACTTAAGCTCAGCTATCTAGTCTTTCAGCTTGAAGCTAAGTACATGGAAAATACATTGGACAAGATTTAAGGAACTGATAGTAATAAATACACTTTAGGTAAGGAGATAATCAGGCTGCTGACAGGTTTAGAGTCAGGGGATCTCAAAGCTAGCCAGGATTTTGACTTTGCTTGGTGACAGACAATGTTCTCAGAACAGTATGACTAGAAAATTCCTGATTCAATAAATAAAAAAAATTGTAATCATTAGTGACGAGACAAGGGGGCTGTCAAAATTGCTGAAGTTCTCCTCAGTCAAGTGCCTATTCTAAGCAGTATATTGTTACGGAAATTTTGTCGCTATTTGAGGTTCTAGATGTGTTAGACTTTAACAAGATAGCCACAGAATAGGAGACTCACAGCAAATTTCAGCATCTTATGACATCCGCTCTACGCCTCATCACCCTAATGCAACTGCAAGATTGAGCGACTTCATCTTACATTAAAAACAGTATTGAGAGCACATTAGGCTTACGAGAAGCAATTCACCCTGATTCTATTTCATCCCTATTTCAAATTCTCTATAAAAAAGCAATCGCTTGGACTTATGAAATTTTTCACAAGATTGGGTAAAACGAACTCAGGAAGAAATGCGTCAGCTGAAACCTGTACATGTAAATCACAAGTCTTCTACAAGTGCTTACATAAGCACTGAAACAAGTGATTACATGTTTTTTCTGCGCACTTATCAGTTCATGAAACCCCTAGAACCTTTCCGAGTAATCACCCGTCTAAAAAATATTGGGGCGATTCTCCATTATTGAAGACGCAGTCTACAGACCAAGAAGAACAACAGAAGCGAGCTGAAACTGGACCAACCTGTGGTTTGGACGAGATGTGGTAGAACTGTTTAATATCCTGCAAAATATTTAGAAAAAAATAATATTTAAATGGACTATTCGTACATGTATATGTTTTTTGGATATTTTGTTTCTTGAATTTTAAGTTATATTTTTGTATAATACAATTTAATGCTATAGTTCATAATAATATAATTTGTGAATCGGTAATGTTACCATGATGAGAGAATTATCAGAAATTTGATCTTGGTAGTTGAAGAATTAAAAACTAATTTGTGGCCAAAACATTGTTTATTTTAGCCAACGTTTCGGCCTGAATTTCAGGCCTTCATAAGGGCAAATAGGGTGATGGGGAGGGAAAAGCTCATGCACAAATGTGTTTGCATCATGAAATTCAGGCCTTCGATGATCCCCAGCAATGTTTAAAATATGAAATTCAGGCATTCGATATATAGCCTAAACATTTTAAGTATGAAATAAAATAAGATAAATATGCTAGCTCTCATAGACTTTGCCAAGAAACTGTGTATTTTTAATTTGTTTTTCAAAGCTAGCTATAATACAATCCTCTCTTCAATAATATATTTTTGATTAAACCTAAAAACATTAAAAATTCATCAAGTATCGTCAGAACCATGAATTGAATGGCCTCATGAAATATGCATGTAAACACTGAGTGCAGTTTTGTTTCTCATTGGTTTGCTTCATCAAACATTACACAGTTTCTAAAATTTCCTAAGAAGAGTTTTTAACAATAGCCATTTCACCTGTAAATAAACTGGTAGAGACTGATGTTTCTACTGATGGGTTATGATCGGCTTGGAATGGATGTAAGATATTTTATGGTGGATATATATATATATATTTGTGTGTGTACGTGTGTGTGTGTATATGATACATATGCACATACAATTTTGAACGAACCACGCTATTAGCTTTCCCTGAGTAGATACCAGTACGTTTTTCGTAAACGTGTCTTCATACCAATATGAAGAGCTCTATTTCCTCGAGGAAAATCTGCAGTTAAGGGGACTTTATTTTCCTCTTCTTTTTGACGAATATAAGAATACATTACTTACGACCAGAGGCTTCCTGTTATCTCTAGAGTTGGGAAGGCACTCGAAGCAGCCGAAGCGAGTTTGAAGCGTGCGTTGTCTCTGGACGCCTGCTGTACGACGCCCACAGCTCGTGAGTGCTGAGCTCGCGTGGGTCGCCGCGTTGGGGTGGTGTTTTTGTTCGGGACCACAATGGGGGGTCATTAGAAGTGAGCACTCGACTCGTCAGCGCCTCCTCAGGTCTTCTTGATGAACTCGAGTAGAAGAAAGACCAACTTCAACTCCCCGACAAACGGGAATACAACTCCCACATATTTCCCGAATTAAACTCTGTAAGTTTCTGAGAGAGACAGAACATTACCTCTCTCGGCTCTAACCTATCCTATGGGCGTATTTACCCTAGGAAGACAAGCAGAAACATTGGAGTCATTTTTTTTTAAATTAATTTTTTCATTTTTGCTGATATCATTCATGAATATATATAACACTTTTGGGGAAGAAATAAAGAACATCAATAAATTAAAGTGAGCGTTCAAATTTGAACTAATTCCGACCTGGTTCCTAATTTTGCTACAAATTATACACATAAGGGTCAGGGTGGTCTGTCTTGTGGTTAAGATACTGAATTCCTGATTTAAAGCTAACAGTGCACAGTTCGTTTTCTCTTTCTGTGCTTCTGTTAGTAAAGACCCAGAAGATTCCCAGTGAGCTCCTGTGGAACACCCAGCCCTAATTAGGGACCATTCTTCAACGAATAGGAAAAAATAAGTCAGCAAGAATATTGTCATGGAAAAAAGCCCAGTATGCCGCGGGTCCAGAAGAAATACACCCTTAACATGTATTTCCGACTTGACATGTTTTTTTTTTCTTTCTGGTAATGGTGTAAGAAATTTTCAAAATAATAGAAGGAAATTTTAAGTTAAGGTAAACTACTGAAAAATTTTTGGATGAAGATATTAAATAAAATTGAATAAAGTATGCTAATACAAAAACTACAGTATTGTTTTACTGCATACAAATACAGTATGTAATTATGAGGGTTGAATGGATCCACTCTTCAACTCCCGGTTGGCCAAGAAAATTTAATTATCTTCAGCAGCTTCAATATTTATGACTATTTATTTGAGTAATGTCGAAACTAGTTTAATTTAAACATCAGTGCATACTAATTTCAGTTTCGAAGCTAATATAAAATATAAGTTATTGTAAAATTATTTATCCCTTTTTTTTAACAAATGTGCAAGATACAAGTATTAAATTTAAGTTGAAAATGAGAAATGCCGCCCCCCTCCCCACAAGATTGGTATTCCTCTTATATATCCCTTGCCTTTTGCCAAGCTGGAATAATTGAAAAGGCTGGATCGAACAGCTGGAATCTCTGTTCACTCGCATCTAAATAATTTATTTAATCCGCAATATATATATGTTCTCTCAGACGAATCCGCTTATATGATAGATAATCCAAATCATCAAATTGCAATTTCTTTTATAACTTTCAATAGCAAAAAAGTATATTATTCATTGCCGACAGTAAATATCAAATTAACATTTAAAAAAGCTTGCTTTATATACTTTGTCAAGTAAGGAAAGTCCATCGCGCAGGGGCTGAGAATACTTAGCAGATTTCGCACACCCACATATGATCATGAATAAATATGGCTAATATGAATATCCCAGCCGGAGAGACTATAGGTGCGTAAAACATAAGATCACTAGGAAGTTTGAGACGGAATAAATATGGAAATGCTCAATCATCCTTGTTACTAAATATCTATCAAAATATGATTTTTCATTTAAAATATAATAAATTATAAAATATGCAAAGTTAAACTTTACACCTTTCGAAACATACATACATAATACTTCTTACATAATAATTCTTAAACGTATTATAAGAAGTTATATGTTTATAAAATGTTTTTTTGATCAGCACACTATTCGTCCCTTCTCATTCAGCCTAAATTACTAATTTAGTTTCTATATAATAAAAAGAAGAGGGCATTTTCAATAACGTTCTATATTTTTTTTCGTTCTGCTAGGAATAACGAAGGCATGATTTTGAATTTTGATGTTTCTCTTTCATGTTCATTCAACAGATATCCAGCCGTCAACAAACTCACTAAGAAACTAAAATACTGTATTGGGATTTATTTAATAGCGAACATTAATGTGCGCAATAAATCATTTATATATATACAATGATATATGCCAATGTGGCCAATTGCCAAACGGCAATACACACACACAACCACCCACCCACACACACACACACACACACACACACACACACAAACACATCCAACTTACATAAATATATATGTGTATTGTATGTATAAAGACCGATATTTAAAGCTTTAGTAGATGTAAACTAATTGAAATACTAAGAGAGAAAGTACAGTTACAAAAATAAATTATTTATCGGAAGAATTTTTGAAAACATTAGGTATTCATCAAGGTTGTATTAGTCAGTTCCTAATCAAAATGATCTGGTATCAAAAGAAAAAGAAACAAAACTAAAAATTATACTGTACAAGTGAGATCACAGACATTAAACCTACAAGAGAGGATGTTTTTTTGTTGGGGTTTGGTCACGGTGGATCCAAAAAAAAAAAAAAAAAAAAAAATACAAATTAAAAAAAAATGTGTATTTTTAAAAATTTGTATTATTTTTTGGATCTGCCTTAAACGAACTCCAACAAAAAAAACATCTAATAATAATATCTAATAACTCTCCATTTAAACCTACAAGATTCTCTTTGTCAGCATCCGCTCATGAGATTTTCCATTTTCTTTCTGAACTGTAGGATTTTTCCAAAAAAAATACTCTCCAAAAAGAAATAACAGTATTAGTACGACAACATACCTGATTAAGACTTATATATAATGATAAGAGGGAGAAAGAGTGCAGTAAACACGCAAAAATAAATAAATACAATGACTAAAAGTTTCGGGAAGATTTCTTGCCCTTCGTCAGTGAGGAGTAAAGAGAGTAAAGTCTCTCTTCACAAAACTTCAAGAAAACTAAATTTAATAAAAATGATCAAGTTATAGAGTTAGACAGCTATGGGAAAAGTGAAGGGTACAGAAGTAATCTTTAAAAGTTTGCAAACATTGCCTCAGAATATTGGGACGATTATACAAATTGCGTATGATAGAGAAGACCGTTCTCAAACTTCTTAAAAGTTTCAAAGTAGCACCTATCGATCCCTGAACTCACTTATTTAAACTTGCCTAAAAGTACTTCCCCCTGAAAGAACTCCTCCCCAAAAGGTTACTCTCAAACTTCTATATTCATTAGGTATAGATGAGAGTCGTAAATTGTTATCAGTCAGATGAATAATTTATAAATTTACGACTTGCCATCTCTAAAAAGAAGAATTTCATAATGTGAAACCATTTGTTTTCAATTTTACTTTCTTAAATTTCATTGAAATTTGTCATGCAGTTTGGTGTTTTGTCTCATTATATTAATTAACATATGTTGCTTGAATAATGACATATAATTTTTACGGATATTCAGAAAGAGATTTGCGAATGAACCTGTAATATGAAAGAGAAGCTTCTCGCTTCCTTCGTCTCTCATTCCTCTTCTACATTGCCTTTTTGTCTTTTTTTCTGGTTTGTAAGCCCAAAGTAATCAATTCCTCCCGTCTTTATCTATCTTAAATTTATTAAAGTTTTAGGCAGAAACGTGCCCAGGACCACAGGGATGCTTTAAGACTCCTGAGCTTGGTATGGGAGCCCTAGCAGAAGGTTTTAGAATAGGGTGGTTACATGAAGATAACTCCAGACTATTATCGTAAGTGGCATAGGGGAAAAAAATAAGAATCACAACAGACAAGGGAAATCCGTGCAATTTTCAATAATCCTGAGATTAAAAAAAATTTTGGGGGGGCAATTAATGCTGAAAACAATTTAGAAAAATCTATATACAAGTGATATTTAACTCTTAACGTTAATTCTAAAATTTTTGTTGTTTCCGGGTCGTTTGTTTTCCTTAGCATCCATAAACAACAGAAACGTGTACGTCACAGATATTTTGCTCTGAATACTTTTAGGTAAAATCTACCAATAACCTGAAATACAGTGTGGCTCCAATGCATGTTTGTTTTTTTCGTAAACGTAAATATTTCTTCTTAAATATTTATATCATTAGTTCATTTTAATTATATATTATAAAATTAAATCAATATGTAGATATCATGAGGTTACTGTGATGTAATAGGCCAGTACTGAGGCCTAAACTATGCCCCCTTAAAAAAAAAAAAAATTATAATTAATTAATTATTATAAATGAGGACATGTAAAGTAAACACATATATATGAATTTGACAAGCATACTAAATGAATATTATAAAATTTTATGTTAATTTACGAGTCCTTAGGGCAATATTTTTTTAATTTATAAAAAATACACATATACCTAAGACACATATTCTTTATTGGGCTTTAATTTAACTTCTTAGAGGGCTGTCTAAATAAATAAAAATAAACGACATTTCGCTATTGAATAATTTATATTTCCTAAGGGTTTTTGATTGAGTTTTTAGTTTAAGAGCCTGGAAGTTACAAATAAAGAAAATTCCAACTTTTAGGACTAATACCTGATTTAAAACAAACAAATTACTCATAAGCAGATCTATAAAATCTAATAGTTTCTAAAGGAGAGTTTGTTGACCGTAGATATTATTCTAAGATGATTTTAGTTGGGGTTCGGTCGAGGTATATACAAAAAAACACAAATAAAAAAAAATCTATTTTTTTAATGAAGGATTATCTGCCAACGTTTCGGCTTACAATGTAAGCCATCTTCAGGGCTGTAGAAATACAATGTCATGAGAATACAGTAATATTTGAAATTAGTATAATAGAGAATTATAATATAATGTATATCAAGATTATCAGATTAGATTATTAGATATCAAGAGTATGAATGTAGAAAGCTATGTAAGTCAATTAAAAGTTTATGAAAACAATTTGAAAAATTCATAATGTTTTTAGTCATGGAAATGTGAACTTAGGGACAGGACGTCCTCTCTCATCTTCATGATAGGTAGGTGTGGCAAATTACTGCTTTAATGATATTTCAATTTTTTTTCTTGTCAATAAGTTGTTTGTTTGCATGTTTTTTTTCAAATTGGTTCTTTTTCAAATTGTTTTCATAAACTTTTAATAGTCTTACATAGCTTTCTACATTCATACTCTTGATATCACATTATATTATAATTCTCTATTATACTAATTTCAAATATTACTGTATTCTCATGACATTGTATTTCTACAGCCCTGAAGATGGCTTACATTGTAAGCCGAAACGTTGGCAGATAATCCTTCATTAAAAAAATACATTTTTTTAATTTGTGTTTTTTTAGATCTACCTCGACCGAACCCCAACTAAAATCATCTTAGTCTAAAAGTTTCTTTTTCTTGTTATATTTATTAAAAACAATTAAGAGATATCCACCATAAACAGCAATAGGAGCCGAGTACAAAACGCTACTTAGGATGGTAGATAAAATATTCAGATATATATAAAAGTTATTACTGAGTGTATTTACTCAGTGAGAATCTTCAAAATACAAAATGAAATATATTCCAAAGCTGAAACGGTTATTACTGTATGGAGTATAATACATCTCTCTGAATAAAGGTTGTGATACAATACATTTATACATTTGAATCTCTCCATAACTGCCAACACCTTAATAAGGAAGTAATGAAGGAGAATAAAAGAGATAGCAAAAATGTTGAGATGAGTGAAATCTATTAGGGGGTAGTTGTGGACGTCATGATTAAAGGGTAGATCCGTCTTTATCATCGTGACACCCTGGAAGACCATCTATCTCCTTCTTCCAGGCGTAAGTCATACGTCAAACGGCTAGCCCATGCATCATTTACAGCTGGGTTTTCTACCAGGCACTCAGGACCCCGCGTCCAGAGAGGGTCCCACTTTTATTTTCCAATTTGAATTTGGCACGCTGGAGCAGTGCAAATAAAGCAGATTTATCGCGTTTTAAAAAAAGGGAGAAAATGACAATGATAAGAGTAGTAAAAGACTAATTTGTTCTTACAAGTTATTGATAGCAACAAAAGAAAAATAAAAACCGCTGAAGCTGGCTTTTGACTGTCTGGTCGTCATAAACGAAGCCCTCAACATTCTTAGTCCCCCCTTTTATGAAATATGAAAGATAAACATATTAGTTAAATACTCTTATCGCTCCACTACTTTGGCGTTCTGAAGCACACTATTCACAAACTTGAAGCTTCCTTAAAACTTGTCTTTATGACGTAACTTCCAAAGCGGCAGGTTCACTTCTTCAGGTGTATATCAGTTTATGCTTCGGAAGAGGCTTCCGAGAACACGAAACTAGTTGAACAATGTAAGGTGATTTGAGAGTTCTTGCTCTTCTACCTTCAACGCCCATCAAGAAATTATATAGCTAGAAATTATATAAAGTTCATTTTGTGGAAAAACTTCATTTGAACCACAACTCCTTCTTAAGAAATTTTAGTAATTCATTTAACTATTCAATGATTTGCAAAAATAAACTAGAATACCCAAATTGATTTATTTTATAAAAAATAAAACTGCTGCTTATATATATATATATATAGTATAAGAGAACAAATGGGAGAAACACTGATGTGATCTCACAAAAATAGAAAATTACAATGAGTTAATTTTTCGGGAAGATATCTCGTGAATAGAGCCTCTCTTCACTCCTCACTGACGAAGGGCGACAATCTCCCCAAACATTTTACTCATTGGCATTTTCTTCTTTTTGTGTGTGTTCACTACAATCTTTCTCCTTCCTATTATATATATATATNCAAAAAAAAAAAAAAAAATTACAAATTTAACCAAAAAGTATTTTTTTGAAAAGATTATCTGCCAACGTTTCGGCTTACATTGTAAGCCATCTTCAGGGCTGTAGAAATAAAACGTCATGAGAATACAATAATAATTGACAATATTATAATATAGAATCACCATAATGTAATGTGATATCAAAAGTATGAATGTAGAAAGCTATGTAAGTGAATTTAAAAAACTTGCTAGCAACAACTTATTAAAAAAATAATTAAATAAAATTAAAACAGTAATTTACCACACCTGCCTATCATGAAGACGAGAGAGGACGTCCTGTCCCTAACTTCACATTTTCTTACCTCTGTCCATGGCAGATAATCCTTTATAAAAAAAAAAAAAATACATTTTTTAAATTTGTGTTTTTTAGATCTACCTTGACCGAACCCCAACTAAAATCATCTATTAATAATATCTACGGTCAAAAAACTATCCATTTGAATGTATACTTTAACATTCATTTTTACACATAATCTCATATGACCTGGGCCATTTTTTAACGAATCTAAATGCATCAGCTACCAAAATCAAGTGCTGTTCTTGCCGTAAGTATGATGTAGTCTTACTTTTTGACTAGCTTTTCTTTCAATTTTTTTATCTTCCGCAGCAGTCGGAACTCCTCGTCCGAAAAATTATTGGGGTTGCAGCCCCTGCCCCGTATATTTATTTTTCTCCGGAATTGACCCACATAATAATGAAGTAACCTATAAGGCGCATACATCAGAGTTTTCCCTAATTTGTATATATATATATATACGTAGTATTTGGTGAAATATGGAAGCTCAAGGTGATATTTAACTTTATTTTTTTAAACCCTGAATGAATTCGTTAATGGCTGAAATCAGTCAAACTTAAGAAAAACCAATTTGAATAATCTTCTTAATTTCAAGAAAATAGATACGAAAAAATTATAATATAACATAATTTGTGCAAAAGAAATGCTCATAACACTTTCATTTCAAAATATTTTACAAAAAAAAACAACAGATTAAATACAAATATAAATGTAATTTCGAATGTTGATCGAACCCTTTATTTTTATGAATAAATCAAATTAGGTAAAAAAGAACGAATATGTTCTGGATTTTGTTTTACTATTAAGCAATAAGGAAAGACCAATGATTCTCACTATAATGGTTTATAGTGCTTGTAGAATGAAGAATATATATTTGCTTATTTCTTTCTTGTAAATCAGTATTAGTTTCAGAAAACATTAAGCTGATAACTCACTTAGTCGGACCATTTCTGGATTTATAGTAAAAAGGATTAATGTTTCCTTAATAATACCTTGCTGGAATTTAGTCTTCTCATCCGAAACATCGAAATAATGCATTTTTCAGAGGTAAACAAGACGAGAGAGGGAGTGGAGAAAGTCCAAAATTTATAATGATAATATCTTCCATGATATTACAATTGCGTAAATATTCGTTGAACATAATTAGCATAAAATTAATTTTTTAAATATTTATGGTAATTTTATTTATTTATAGAAAAACCCATAATAAGGAAGATAATACATTTATCTAAGCGCTCTTAACCTTCTCAGCGATTCCACAGCTGATCTTGGTTGTCTTTCGTTTACGTTTATCCCCCCCCCTTATATATTAAAATTCGCCAATCAGTCCCACTTATGAGCTAAGTTTACACAGCACATGCGTTAGGGGCTTAAAAAGTCTATCATGCTAGAGATACATACATAAACAAAGAAGATATCTAGACATAAGCAACTTATTACTGAATATTATTAATAAGCGAATTCCATAGACTGTATATAGTAGCATATGGATCCTGAATCGTACGCGAATGGCCCTTCAAAGGACAGGGCTGAATTTCCCCACATTTAGTCCAAATGTTGGACAGGACTTTTCTCTGGCAATGCCATCGCTTCGTGTTTACTTTAGGTTTTCTGAAGAGCACTTACTGTTGACAACTGTCACAAACAGTTAGACCTCAGAGACAAAAACTTCTCCTCAGCCCTTTTTATAACAAGCATCTGGATATTTCTACCATCTATTATTTAAAAAAAACATTCCTTGGAAAAGTGCTAATAAGTTTTATAACAAAACATGATAATTATCACTTTCCAATTTGAATATCAAACAAGAAATAATATATTCTTTATATTATTTGTTTGTGGTATTTTATCCCACGTATATTTTAAAGAATTAATGAGACGGAATAGAATAAAAAAGAATATATTATTTCTTATATATATATCTATCTCCTTCTTCCAGGCGTA
>KZ807734.1:310517-323971 GCA_000696205.2 Oncopeltus fasciatus | reverse complement strand
ATATATATATATATATATATATATATATATATAAATCTGGTTGAGAAAAGAGGGGTTGATATTTTCCGAGGGGTTGGATTTCGACGAATGGCGTCCCGAAGTTTTTCCTCCTAGGGGTGGAAAAGCTCCATTACCCCGGCGGGGGCGGGAACAATGCTTCCTGAATGATTTATACCGACCGCAGAAGGGAGATCTAATTGAGGCCCGGCTACCTCACCCCTCTTAGTTAGCACTTAGCGCCCCTATCTCTCAGGCAGGACCTGGTAATTGATTTCCCCTGTTCACCTGGGTCTCCGGACTCATCGCATCTCCTCTAAATCGGCGGCGGGGGGGAGGAGGCTTGCGGGAAAAACCCCCCAAGGGGATATGTGTCAGTTCAAGCACTCAAGCAAAGGTGAGTTCTGCACATGCGAGTTAGGTTCACAGTGCCTCTACATCTTTCTCATGACTAGAAGGATTACTCTTCTACAACTTGCCATAATTAATATAGCGAATAATATTACTAACTTAATAAGACAAAACCTTATTACGACCAATCTGGACTTACGGAGTAGAAATCTGGGGTGCCGGCAAGCCTTCCAACATCCAAAGAATCCAGTCCTTTCAATACAAAACCCTTCGAATAATCGCAAATGCTCCCTATTATGTATCCCATTCATCTCTTCACCAAGATCTTAATATCCCTTTTGTTCAGGATCTACTATTTTGCCATACCATCCTAATCTACTAGCACAGACCTTGTCTTCCAACTCCGACCCCTACAACCCTCCCCGTCGACTCAAGCGAAGATGGCCCCGTGACCTCCTGGGGACATAGTCTGTAAATAATTTGAGAGTGGTGTCACTGGTCATCTTCTCTTCTCATGGAACTTTCATTAATGTCATTTTTTTAATTATTATTCATTCTAATCAAGTTACAAAATGTTTTATTTATTTTTACCAGAATGTAATATGTAAATAAAGGTTATAAAAAAAAATTAACTAGGAAAATGTACATGGAAATAATTATCGTTAAGTATATTTCATTATCATTAATACTGAAATTAATTTGATTTCAGTCATGTATATATATATATATATATTCATATAATAAGAAATAAAAACAATTAATCTCACGTTTTAATATTTTAAGAAGAGAGGATTAAAATTTTATGTAAATTCAAAAGCATTTGAATTTTGCCATTAGGATATCATGTTCTAAGCAATCCTCCGAAATATATTGCCATTTTGGAAGGGTTACCACTGTAGAATTTCATTTTATAGTTTCTCTAGCTAAAACAATAGTTCCTCTTAATAAGTTTAAAAAATTCATGAGATTCAAAACCAGTAGATTAAATAAAAAGCCAGAAGATCATCCATTAGGACATTATAAAACACAAAATAAATCAATTCATAATTTCTAAATGAACAATAAATTGTTTAAACCACGGCAAAGACTATTTTAGAGCATTATTAACAATTTTAGAGCAAGGGAGCATAATAAAAAATCTAGCTGTCCCAGCCAGGACTCGAACCTGGATCTCCAGCATTCGTCTGTTTCTGCGTTTGTGTCTGCTCCCTTGCACTAAAATTGTTAAAATTTACGTAGAATAATATACCACAATAAAATTAATATTTATAAATGACCCTATTTTTCTTAAAAACCGAACAATACATATGTTCACTTTCTCTGGTGGCTTCTTCAGGGCTGAATGAAGAATGCGATCATTTAATAGATTTATTAATAGTGCCGGAGTACTATCAATCTTAGCCGTCATCTAAGTAGAGAGTTGTTCAGATCATGCAATTTTTAACTTTCAACTCAAAAGAGTGACAAAAAATAAAATATAATTAGCATAGAATCAAAATAACTTCCATAGTATTAGTCCTACGATGAAGTTTCAAGAGATTATGTCTGTAGGTGGAAAATGTAATTTTTGAACATTTATGTTTTAGAAAAAGTCAGCTGCAAGTAAGATATTCATGTATGAAACTTCCATGACCCACGTTCTTCCTCCATTCTTTTTTCCCGTTAACTCAAGCCAGACTCCAGTGATCTTACTTCTTGAGCTCATTGTCCTCTCCAGTTTTCGTGGCATCAAATTGAGTGCCTACTACTACTATTGGTGCTCATCTGCTTGGCCTCATCCCTTGCACTACTAGAGTGGAGTGTACACCCTCTGACCGGCTTCCAAACCTTCGGCGCACCCAGAGAAAATATTTGGCCCCCTTTTGCGGCTCCCCTTGCGATAATCAAACAGTCTCGAGTAAATTGTGTCACATAACCCAATTTGAGGGCCCTTTCACGTCTCACAAAGCTACCTTCTAACACAATTAGCCTAGAATTTTTCCCCTTCCAACTCTCTTCTCTCCCAAACTGCTGAACGCGTCTCTCTCTCTTTCTTTTTATCTTTCTATCTCGTCTCTTACCCTCAAACTACCTGTCTCTTTCTATTAGTTTTTCCATCACTCCCTCACTTCAGTCTAATCGAAAACTATTCCTTCTACCCGGTATTCAATCATCCCTCGCTTCTTTCTCTCTTCTTTCTTTCTTACCCACATCACCTCTCATACCTATCTTTGTACTTTTTCTCTTTTCTCTATATTCAATTCCCTCCATATAAATATTGAAAGCTTGATGATACTAATATTTGAAGGTACAGGATAAAATACTTTTTTTTCAACATTTTACACAGTATAATATATATATACACAAAAAATTAAAGCTTCGAAAAATTTATTCTCATAAATGAACAAAATAAACAAATTGATACAAACTTCTAAAGCACATTAAGAGTTAATTATCGTTGAATACATTAAAATTAAACTAAACTTACATATTTTATGCAATTGTTGCCAATTTAGTTCTTAAACTTATAGGCAATTACATCGAATTTACAGCAGATTATTAGTTAGAAATATTGTATCTATTTCATATGATATTTTTTGACAAACGAAAAAAAAAAGTTTATAGTCCGCCCCACACTCACACAATATATTTATATATAAGATAAAGTTCAGGAATTGAAACAAGTTTACCTTAGTCGTTTTTTCATCGTCCACCTAAATAGATGAGTTTTATCAGTCAGTGCTTAACCGGTAAAGATTTTTCGTAGTCAGAAGGGTCTTGAAGACATATATAAATCTCTGAGGTCTGGCCAAGTACAAAGTACAAATTCCACGGGATGACAAAAGAACCCGATTGAACTTCTTAATAAGTATTGTTACTTACAAAAAGTAACATTCAACCTATAAAACCAATCAAATGTATACGTAAACTCTTATGCTAATTATGTTATTTGGTATCATATTATATTATTACAGAAATATCACCTACTGCAATTCTGATTGAAATGGAATTCGTGATTAGATCGTTTATAAAATGACAAATACAGAAGAAAACTGATCTGCCTAATTTGTTGAATAATAGCGCGTAATTTATTTACTCAATTTAGATTCATTTAATATAGTTTAAATTAAAATAAAATTAGTCGTTATAATTTTTTTTACAATCCTATTTCAATAAGTTTAAATCATATAAATAGCAAATGCAAATCACTCTCGCAGTTTTCAATTAAATCATAAATTTCCTGAAAAAGTACTAGACATATGAAAAATGCAGCGCAAAAGTTAAAAATTGTATCCATTTATTTAACCTCCACACATGATTCTTTCATGGACACAGTAAATATAATTAAGCACATCAGCGAATGGCAGAGAAGCGATTCAACCACTTTAAAAAAAATGACATTTTTTTAATTTTTGTATTCTACTTGCTTGATTCTATATGGTCATAGACAATAGTAACTACCCTGATATATTACAATAGCTATTGTTCGTTGAAGCAAATAAACTTAGTTCTAAAATAAGACTATTTTCATTTTTTTTTAAATTAAAAAAAGCTAAGTTTCTAAATTTCTTATACATGTCAGTGAATTCCAGGCAGATAGTAGTATATCGCTTTTCGGACATTATCCCTTCTGTGCCTCGTGTTAACAGGGAAAAGGAAGGAGGGAGTCCATGGGCGATGGAAAACGGAACAGTTAGTTGGAACTGGTGGGCTATCGGTCATTTTGCGCTGTCGGCGAAAGGGTTACTGGATTGATGTTAGCCAGTTTCTAAACGCCCTGCCAATTAACTGCCAATCCAAGAGTAGTTTTACTTCCCTTATTTCTCCCACTCCCAGTCGCCAACAGAAAGACTTTTACAAATACCACCAGTTCACCATACATATGGTTGTATTCCCCACCCTTATCTTACAATCTTATCATAGGATTTTATTTCCTTCCTTTACTTGTTGATATGCTGTTATAGAGATAGAATAACTTATCTTCGTTAATTTATTTGAAGAAGAATGAAACTGAACTTATTGTGTGACAGCACGACTTTAGGAGAAAGTCATCCCATCTTAATCTATCGTACATAAAAGAAGTCAAAATATTGTTTATATATATNCTTATTCCCTCAGGTGGTCAAATATATGAATGAAAAAAAAGTGGATGATATTGTCCTAGAAAATTCAACAAGTTTCTTTTAAATTTAAATTTTATAAATTTTTTTGTGATATTTAATCCCACGTAAATTTAGATAATTTTTAATGCAAGGGAACAGAATAAAATCTAAGAATCTAACTGTCCCAGCCAGGACTCGAACCTGGATCCCCTGCTTTCCGGGCCGGTGCGTTACCGATTACGCTACCAGGACAAGTCTGATAAGTTATAAAATTCCCCGATCTAGTGTCGAGAGTATAACCCCCGAGGCAGACGAATATATCGTCTTATGCTCGGAGGAGCTGGAGGTTGGCTCGCATTAGTGCGGGGAATTTAATAACTTATCAGACTGGCCCCGGTATCATAATTGGAAAATGCACCGGCCTGGATAGCAGGAGATCCAGGTTAAAGTCCTGGCTGGGGCAGTTAGATTTTTTATTCTGTTCCATTGCACTAAAAATTAGTCAATAAGTTTCTCTTCCATTTAAAACAAAAAGAATGCCATAAGATTAGAATGTTGGGGTAAGTTGCAGAACTTTTAGCAGACGCTGTAAAAAGAGACGAGGCCTCTACGATAGGTCATGTACGTAGATAATATTATTAGAGATATGAACAGGATTCTATTCTGAACAGAATTTATCCTGTATCATTTATGTCCATCTAATAAAAAATGTAATATCTGCTTTGCTTATAGCGTCAATTTTACTCATTTCGCGGCTACGCCTCAGATTATAATACATTTTTCTTTGATTTAACAATAAACATTTTTACATTTATATTCTAGATACCAAGTTCATTTTTAATAATTCGAATCCTAATCCACTAGCACAGATCAAGTCTTCCAACTCCAACCCCTACAACCCTCCTCGTCGACTCAAACGAAGATTGCCCCGTGACCTCCTGGGGACATAGTCTGTAAATAATGTGAAACTGGTCACCTCCTCTCCTCATGTGACTCTCATTAATGTAATTTATTTTCTATTATTCATTGTTATCAAATTACAAAATGTTTTTATTTATTTTTAAAAGAATGTAATATATAAATAAATGTTAAAAACAAAAAATAATAATTCGAAAGCTGTTCGCTATATAGTTCACGTAAACAGATGGACAACAAAAGCCGCGTAAAACTTTATAAAGTTTATCTTTAGAGAGAAACTTATTAGAGATACATGTAGAAAAAACTGGATACCCGATTCCACTTCCCAAATTTTCATATTTTGTTTAAACTGCTCGAAAACATAACTATATTTTGCAGAAAAAAAAATTAGAAATATGACACATTACATTAATTCACATTAGCTGCAACTTGAAGTAACTAAAAGCGATAGTCATATCTTACAAGTGAAACGCATTGTCAAGATTTATTTATTTTGAAGTACCTGAAGTTAAAACTTGACCCTAGTTGTTTTATTAGGACTGTTTTACTTTCCCTTCCTTGTTCTTGTTCTATGAGTACACAAAAAGTGGAAAGCAAATGGGCACTGTGAAAGAATCTAATGTGTAATTACTGTATTAGTTGTGGTATGTGTCTGTATTAGTTGGTCTACATTAATTTCATACAATAAATGCATGTGAATAGAATAAAAAAATCTTACTACCTTAGCCGAGACACGAACCCGGATCTACTGCTTTCCGGATGAGGAAAGCCGGAGATCCGGGTTCGAGTTCCGGCTGAGGAAGTAAGATTTTTTATTCTATATCCTTGCATTTATAGCATGAATCTGATGTGATTAAGTAAAACTTCTATTTGGACGCCTCGAAGGGGTTGGAGACTTTCGTCGTCTCTTTGAAACATCTTTACCTTCCCTACTCATCCCTATTCGGCTCGTATTTCTCTCTTCTTTCTCCCTTCCCCCATGTCCTATTCTGCATAGGGGTGTCTCTAGCAATTGGGGCCATCCATCTCCCTGCCTAGTGTGCCTTCAGGGTCGCCCTCTTAGTATTTTCCAGGTAGTCTTGACTCCACAATACTCCTAGGTCCTCCGTCTTCTTCCATTCAGGAGGCGAACCACTTCCACTTCCGCATCCCAAGGGTATTTCTCAGGGGTGGGATATTCATCTCCTCTCTTCTATATTTTCGTTTATTCCTCCAAAACCTTCTTGATTTTCAAGTAAGTCCTCATTTTCAGGCACATTTCATTTTCGTGATTCTGCTCATGGTCTATTCTAGGTGATCCAATACTAACTTCCACAAAGCTACCTTGGATGATATATTCCCTCAAAATACAGGGTTTACATTTTCTCTAAGATCTTTCTTTCCTACAATAGAGGTATAGGACGGTAGTATGTTTGGTAGGCCTTTTCAGTCCTATTAAATACCTCTTCATCTTTACTGCTGTGCCCAAACAAATATATGAATTATTACATTACAAACAATATTTATCTCTAGTTCTTCAATTACTAGATGATGTTTCACACTTATTACTATTCTTATTCCCTCAAGTTTGCGCCAGCTATTCAATAATTCTCTCTTACAATTCCCTGGGAGCCCACGATCTGAACTATATCATTTGCATACAGTAATGGCTGAACTTTGATAGATCTCACATTACAGTTGACAAGTATAGTTCATCCATTCCCCCTTTGGCATATTGTGTATTCCATCTCGATATAATCAAGGAGGGAAAATAGATCAAAGTTGTCGAAGGTCTTTTTTAAAGATATTTAATTTATCTAAAATTTATGAGATTTACGCCTCTTCTTTCCTCCAAGATTTAAAAAAAAAAACTAATATCGGCCTACAATTTAGTTTTATTTTAAACAGAATCTGAGTGCAAAAGTAACTTATATCTTCAAATCTCACGTATATAAAAGACGCGAGTCTATTGAGGCATTGAGAAACCTTCGAAATTTCTGGGCTCTGAGGATGGGACCATAAGTATAGAAATACTTTAGATTCTATTTAAAGGAAATTTAAATTATAAAGTGAAATTTATTTTATATATATTTACTTGTACTTTTTTTCCATATTCATTGAGATTTTAAACAATCCAATTTAAATAAAATCATACTTTATGCAAAAGAACAGATAAGCTGTGAGGTATTTTCTTTTTAACCCTAAATGTAATATTTTAACTGAAATAAGTACAGTAGAGCTAAAATGGTGGGTTCATGCCTAGTTTCATAGTTTTCTGTTTACAAATCACATTTGTTTAGGTTTCATTGCTAATATGGACAATTATTCATGAAGCTATGTAACACAATGATGATTTTTAATTTATTATTGTCTCTGATGAATTTGAATATAATTGTAAATAAATGTAGTAAATACGCGGGGAAATAGCATGCGTGGGGCTCTGACGAGGATATAAAGTAATTGCGTTACTTGGAAATACCTGCGAGAAGTAATTAGCCACTTGTGATTTAGTCTCTTGTGGGTTTTGACCTACCCGGAGCGGTCCAGGGTCATTATTCTGTTCATTATTCTGAGGCCAATCCCACATTTCCACGTGTGCAGGGATCCCAGAAGCATGAGAGAGTGTGTTTCAGTCAGAGAAAGTACTGAATCTCACCAAAAGAATAAGAGTGTTTAAAATGCACTTCTAAATATGCAATTATAACATTTCTAACATCGCCTACTGTAGTGAGATTATCCTCTACCTTACTTCCATTTGAGTAAGTCAAAAAGTCAGTAAACTCCGACCTTGGTCACGAAAAAAAAACAAACCTTTTTTTTCCAGGTTCGAGTCCTGACTGAGAGTTAGATTTCTTATTCAATTACCTTACACTTATTGTTTAAAATTAATGTAAGAATAAATACTACAATAAAAAAAATTATAGAGTAAAATAAAAGCAAATAACTCGAGTCTAATAAATAGCTTCTTCAAAATGTCAGCTTCTTCGAGCATAAGACGATATATTCGTCTTTCTCTGAGATTTAGACACTCGCTAGTGTGTTGGGAGTTTAATAAGTCTGGCTGTTAGGAGTCTTTATCTGGCTGTTCCGGTAGTGTAAATGGCTAACGCGCTCTCCCGGATAGCAGGAGATCCAGGTTCGAGCTCTTTCTGAGACATATAGATTACTTATTATGTTCTCCAGCATTTATTGTCAAAAAAAACATTAGGATTTATCAGAAATTTACCAAAACTGGATACAGTTGTGAAGTAGTTATAGATCACTAATATACCTCAAATGATCCCAATGAGGATTAGAGGCAAAAAGAACAATTCCAACCTTGTCGAACAGAAATATCAAAAGCTGCAAAAATTTAATAAATAGATTTTTATTAAACGANAAATTATGTTTCAGGTAACTTACATAATTTAATAGTTAAAATAGAGATTTTTTTTTACCGTAGATATAATTATTAGATGTTTGTTTTTTTGGAGATATTGGGGCTCGGTAAAGGTAGATAAAAAAATACAAATTTAAAAAAATATGTATTTTTAAAATTATTTGCCAACGTTTCGGCTTACATTGTATGCCATGTTAGGAAGCTATGAAGGTATTTAGCTATTATGAAGGTGAGAAGGGACGTCCTGTCCCTAAGATCACATTTTCATCAGTCATGAACATTTGATCCAGGTGACAACACGTCCCTTCTCATTCATAGCCCTGCAGATGGTTTACAATGTAATCCGAAACGTTGGCAGATAATTTTAAAAATACGTCATTTTTTTTAATGTGTATTTTTTTTATCTACCTTGACCGGACCCTAACAAAAAACATCTAATAGTAATTTAATAGTAAATCTGTAATTAGGGAAGACATATGAAGGAATACAAATACAAATAATCACTTCTTTTCTTTAGCGAATTCTAAAAAAAATGTAACCGTTGCGATTGTTCTCAGTTTAGATTTTTTAATAAAACTTTATTAGTCATTACATTCTACACTTTTTAATATGTATAATCATACATAAAGAGAGAGAGAGAGAGAGGGGTGAGTTTAAATAGCTATATATATATATATATATATATATATGTAAAATAAGTTAATTAGTATAGGAAATTTAATGTGAAAAATATTTTACTTATTACCATAATCTCAAAATATTTCTCCTTTTAATTCAAAATTAGACCATTACTGATATGATAAGACACGCTACTAAACGATTTTTAAACCCGTAAAAGTATTTCTATAATTGGAATCACTACACATTAAGAAATAATTTTGAATAATTCATTATTTTTGTTGTAGATGAGATGGGTGGTCCTAGTCAAATGACTATAAAATACTAAAATATTTTGTAGTTATTAATAAATTATTAGATGATTTTAGTTGGGGTTCGGTCGAGGTAGAACCAAAAAAATACAAAATTAAAAAAAAAAAAGTATTTTTTTAAAAGATTATCTGCCAACGTTTCGGCTTACATTGTAAGCCCTCTTCAGGGCAATCATGAAGACGAGTGAGGACGTCCTGTCCCTAAGTTTCCCATTTTCATAACTGAACTTTGGATCTTCCTTGACCGAACCCCAACATAAAAAAAAACATCTAATAATAATATCTACGGTAAAAAAATTTTCCATTTAAAATATTTTATGAATTTCGAGAGATGTAAGAGAATGGCAGAGAACAAGTAATCGGATTCAATTTTGTGTCTTTAAAGCAGAAATGTGGAAGAATTTATGTTCCCTTATTTATAACACATTGAGAAAACTTAAATACAAATTAAATAAATAAACTTTCTGTTTCCTCCTTCTATTTATTTTAATAAAACAAATCAATATATACGGAAGAGTTGAAAATAAGCCAGAGAGTGAAAAAAAAATAAATAAGTAGGATAAAATATAAATACAAAATCTATCTCTCGGTACATATTTTCTGAAGAGGTGTTTATGTGTATTGGCGTAAGCTTGTTATTTATCGCTCCGTCCTGCTGCCCAACTGGGGGGGGGGGGGGGGCGCCCTTATCTCCTCGCACTGCTTCACACAAGCCCTACTGTTAAGGGCTAAGTCCCCAGAGTAAGTCTCACCAGCACAGCTGTGGCGAACGGCATTATCAGGCACAGACAAATGCCCTTGGCCTGCTGTTCACCTTTCCATAAAGTATTCACTGACAAAATTGCATTTCATTATTAGAAATAAACCAACTGAATTATGCAAGTAAAATAAACTAACAAAATTTACCAAAACTCTAATTTCTTTAAACAATTAATGAGAGGGAATAGAACAAAAAAAAATCTATCTGTCCCAGCCAGGACTCGAACCTGGAACTCCTGCAAGCCGGGCCGACGTGCCTAACCATTACACCACCGGGACGAGCTAGATAGCTTATTAAATTCCCACCACACTACGTGGGATAATAAACCACAACCAAAGTAATATTTCTAATCTGTTTATTTTTAAATTATGTTTCAGGTAACTTACATAATTTAATAGTTAAAATAGAGATTTTTTTTTACCGTAGATATAATTATTAGATGTTTGTTTTTTTGGAGATATTGGGGCTCGGTAAAGGTAGATAAAAAAATACAAATTTAAAAAAATATGTATTTTTAAAATTATTTGCCAACGTTTCGGCTTACATTGTATGCCATGTTAGGAAGCTATGAAGGTATTTAGCTATTATGAAGGTGAGAAGGGACGTCCTGTCCCTAAGATCACATTTTCATCAGTCATGAACATTTGATCCAGGTGACAACACGTCCCTTCTCATTCATAGCCCTGCAGATGGTTTACAATGTAATCCGAAACGTTGGCAGATAATTTTAAAAATACGTCATTTTTTTTAATGTGTATTTTTTTTATCTACCTTGACCGGACCCTAACAAAAAACATCTAATAGTAATTTAATAGTAAATCTGTAATTAGGGAAGACATATGAAGGAATACAAATACAAATAATCACTTCTTTTCTTTAGCGAATTCTAAAAAAAATGTAACCGTTGCGATTGTTCTCAGTTTAGATTTTTTAATAAAACTTTATTAGTCATTACATTCTACACATAAAGTCCAACTTGTAATGTTCTAGTTATTAATAATAATAANAAAACTTTATTAGTCATTACATTCTACACATAAAGTCCAACTTGTAATGTTCTAGTTATTAATAATAATAATATATAAGTTAATATAAGAAATAATATAGAGATTTTCTAAAAATTATATCCGATATTATCTCTGATCCCCACAAACATCTGCAAAAGTACAAATAGGTAATACCAGCCACGAAATTAACCTCAGTCGATTCTACCACCCATTCGATAAATTTCGGTCATAAATTAAATCACCGTCAAACTGCAAAATGAAGCTACATTATCATATTTCTTTATTTTTAAACTTTCGGGCGCAAAACCTACTGCAGACAAATGTGTATGTGTGTGTGTGAGGTTAAATAATTTTGAATGTACTACATCTTTAGGCTTTAGGATCGATTATAAATCGATGGCATTTTGTTGATTGCCGGAACACGGTACTAAGTAACGCAAACATACATTCTGGATCACAAAACCCCATCCTCAGAGCTCTTGGGACCTTGAAAGGAATGTGACGCAAAATTCTAAATTATTCACCAAATCTGTGTAAGATTGTGTAAATCATCCTCAAACATTTAAGCCCTGAGAAAAGGAACTATCGACCAGAAAGTTACCAACTAATAAAAGAGAATTAATGCCCTAAAATTAACTAATTAATCCATTGTATCTGGTGGTACTTTGGATACCATACCAGCCCGTCAAGCAGGAGATCCAGGTTCGAGTCATGGCTGGGACAGATTTTTTTATTCTATTTCCTCTCATTAATTGTTTAATGCGCTAAGATTTTATTTATTTTCACCATATGATTATTAGAAAATATATTTCTTCCACCAATAAAAAAAAAATAGGGATATTAATTTAAAAAATTGATAATAATCATAATACAAGAGCAGTTAAAATTACGAGACTTCATTTTCAAAAACCGTTTATAAAGAGGCTATTCTCGTTAAAAGAGACTTGTTCCCAACCCATTAAGCCATGTTATTTATATGCATTCAGTAACAATGTTAGAATTAGTGCGAGGTGAAAGTGCACCCTAGATGAGAATGCAATCAGCGACACTATCCTAACAAGCAACGGTCGGCCGAATCTGATTCCAGAGGGAGAGAGAGAGAGGGGTGAGGGTAAATCGATGGCTTCTACAACCCTTCATTGGTAAGCAGCTTTTGTGATCATTGATCCCTCCTTCAGGACTTACAAGGGATTAGTGAGGAGTCTTGCCCGGAACAGTTTCCTGGGTCCAGCGGCAGGTACAGGAGCAATCGCTCTTCCACACTTCTTTAGGAGTGGAAATATCCCCACCTCCTTTCATCTATCACATGTGAATAATATATTAAATATGCATTCGAATTATATTTGTAAGGATGCATCCAAAAGACATACCATTCAATTTCGATTCAATGTATTGCAAGTGAATGAGGACAGCAAATTATTCAACATATTTTGTTTTTTTACACATTTATAAATATATTTTGATAAAATATTTTGATTACATTATGTGTTTGATAAAAAAGTCTTTAACGGAGAAGACCCTTCACGCTATGTGGCTAATCAGATTTTCCATGTTTTTTTAAAGATGGATACAATGAGGAATAAACGAATTATTAGCAGATTTCCCTAAGAAAAATTAAGCAATTTACGATGGTTCTATGACATGATTGATCTTCACCAATCGTAAATTAGAGAAGAAGAAAATATGTTCTGTTGAAATAAGAAAATAAACTTAGCTAAATCATCAGAATTCTAATTATTTTATTTTAAATTGAGCTTCGAGTGAGTTCTCTTCAAATTATTTTAAGTACATAATATAATTTTAAATTAGTATATTGGTAAGGAGAGAAGTTTATTTTACCGATAAAGTAATAGATATGTCAAGTAACCTCATAAATGTTTTTTTAGCAAATTCCAAAGAAATTTTGCTATTGAGATTGTTAAAATGTCACATTTTCAAAAATTATTTTCAATATTTTCACTGATCCCACCTACTAGACACCAGCATATTGTGTAATTATTCCTAACTAATGACCTTTCGTATATATATATATATATATATATATAATATCCT
>KZ807734.1:214846-232914 GCA_000696205.2 Oncopeltus fasciatus | reverse complement strand
ATATATATATATATATCTGATGTTATCAGATAATTGTCATTCATCTTTTGTCTGACACAAATAGATTAATTTAACTTCTATCTCTAATAAATTTATATCTTTAGTGAATGTCTAAAACATTTGCACACCACATTATGATTATATGATTTCAAAGATTCAAAATATATATTTCTTATTTGCATACAAGAACTATAGTTAAGATTTAATTAAGTAAGCAAGAAATGGTACTTAATTCTCTGGGTAGGGCACTGTAGTTAAGTGGTTATGGTAGTGGCAGCGGACTCCTGAATTAAACTCCCCAGAATCAAGACCACAGTGGATATTTTTCTTTCTTTCTTTCTTTCTATTGTTAAGGAATTATGGTACGCCCCTAAGAATGCCCTATCGGATTCATGCACCTTTTTCATTCTCTTGCCAATGATAACGCTGTCAGAAGGCTTTGCTGATCACACTGCTTCCTCAGTGTGACCTGCGTTGCGAATAAACACATCAGTAACATATTTTTTCCTTCTGAGCCCCAATGACTGATAGCTGAACTGAATAATACATTATTCAGCATTTATCTTATTTGATCAAAATTGTGTAAATTAGTTTGTATAAATTCAAAATGAAAAAATCCTTTATTCACATATCCATTAATTGATTTATATTCTTTCGCGTTAAGAGCCGAAAAATTCAAACTTAAATATTTAATGTCAGGATCAGTACGTATCAACAGGCTGAAATATTGAAATTTAAAAAAAAGAACATAATGAAATGAAGCTCAAGGAACTGAATTAGATGAAAATCTTTCAGCTGTTTTCTGAAAAATCCTCAGAATTCATCTTTCAGAGGATAAAAGATAAAGGGAAGACTTCAAGGGTTAAAAAAGTTTCAGAGCTGTTAATCTTTTCCATCACGAGACGTACTTTGAGAGGGGAATTTTCTTAAAAGCCAAGATATCTCTTCAGAGGATGGTTTCAGGAGGGCGGCCAATTTTAGGATCCTTAGTCGGCTGTTAGGGAGTAGAGAGGATCAAAAGAAATCTCCCACAGGGACCCTCGAAGCATTCGAAGAAGAGTTGACACGAGGCTTCGGCGAAGGCCAAGTCAAAGTTAGAGAGAGAAGTGGGAGAAGGTTTAGCGAAGGACTATGTCCAGCTGATACCAGATTTGTGTCCTATGTTTGCTGCCTATCACTTTATCTCTCTCTCACACACAAGACACACCACTGGCGCCATACTCCTTTCCGAAATAAAACGAATTACAGCTGGGGCCAAGCACAAATTGCCAATAATCCTCGGGGATGTATCCCCCAGTTTAGCGGCTATGACATTCAGGTGAGCGGGCTCATTGATCACGCTTCAAGCGGCTGATTGCCCCAGTGACCTCATGTGGTCACCACACGGTAATCACATGATTTGCAAGCGGAGCCATTGGTCCCCTCCCGGCCAATCACATTTATCTGGATAATCAGTCCAATTGTCATAACGCTTGGCGCTCCATCAGAATAACTGCTTGTAATAACTGAGAGTCATGTTAGGATATACTCTAAGATGATTTTAGTTGGGGTTCGGTCAGGGTAGATCCAAAAAACACAAATTTAAAAAATGTATTTTTTAATAAAGGATTATCTGCCAACGTTTCGGCTTTACAATGTAAGCCATCTTCAGGGCCTTAGAAATACAATGTCATGAGAATACAATAATAATTTAAATTAGTATAATAGAGAATTGCAATAATATAATGTGATATCAACAGTATGAATGTAGAAAGCTATGTAAGAAAATTAAAAAGATTTTGAAAAACAATTTGAAAAAGAACCAATTTGAAAAAAACATGCAAACAAACAGCTTATTGACAAGAAAAAAATATTGAAATAACATTATAGCAGTAATTTGCCACACCTACCTATCATGAAGATGAGAGAGGACGTCCTCTCCCTAAGTTCACATTTCCATGACTAAAATATAAATTTTACTTTTACACAAAGTGAGAGGTAAAAGGAGTGGGGGGAGCAGGTACAAGGCGGAAGGTGCAAATGGAAAACGGCCTGTTGCAAGAGAGGGCAATAAAAAGGACAAAGGAAAAAAAGGAAGGGTATTATTGGGAATAAGTGACTTTGGAACTGGGAAAAATGTTTGACAGATTTATTGAGAAGGAGGGCTGATGGTTTTTAGAATGTTGAAAATGTTAGAATAAGTTGAGGAAATTTGTTCTATGTCCGTTCTGTCGTTAACTGGAACGTGTTGTAAGTTTATGTGAACGGTTTCAGACAAAAGACGTTTGTGTTGATAGGGTTCAGTTAAGCTCTCGAAGTCGAATGTGTGTTCTTCATGAAAAACATGTTTAGTGAGGGCAGTTTTTATTAGTTTATTCTTTATGTCATTTTTATGATTTTTAATTCTGCGGTAAATAGGGTTTTTTGTTTGTCCAATGTAAGAACCTTGTCAATTTGGTGTGGAACAGGTAATTTTGTAGACGACATTAGTTCTGTTAGGAAGGGGGATGGGGTCTTTGAGGATGGTGTAAATAGATTTTAACTTGTTGTTGTTGACCGAACCCCAACTAAAATCATCTTAGATATATAATCTCTACGGTCAACAAACTCTCCTTTTGGATATACTCTAAGTTTTGATATCCTATATTGCGATAAACGTTCGTGTGAATCTTAATGTTAGTGAATCTCAACACCTTAGCGGAGTGAAAGTAGAGATCATTCAAAAAGTCAGAAATCATTATTTTATTTTATTTTTTATTTATTTTTTTTAATTTGGAGAGAATAGTTGATTCATCGAGGTACTTAAATGGCGAGCTAAGATAACTTTTTTTTGGAGTATCTAATGAACCAAGGAATCATAGAAGGTTCTAGAGGCATTATCTAAGTTTTAATCGGAGTGGTCCAAAATTATTTTTTTGGGGGATTCAAACACGGATCCTCACTTTCATTATTCTTACTCTTCGCAACTAATAACAATTTTTTGTATATTTTTATAACCTTTAGCTTTTTCCTTTGAACATCATAAGCCATAGAATATACACACATAAATTTTATCTTCGTTGCAAGCTGAGACTTTGATCGGCCATGCATGATCATATTTTTTTTTGTAATGTAATACAGATTATTATTTTAACAGGATGAATTTTAAAACCAGTTCATGGAGTGAGGGATAGGATCAGCACAGCTTTAAAACACAATGAAGTAGACATTTATTGAAATTAGAGAAAAATAATATTAATGTAAAATAGAAATTAATCATTAAATGTATCAAGCTATATTATATATTATTCTATACTGCTTATATTTAATCTGGCTTTCGTCTATTCTTTCTCTGTGCTATTGAGTTAAATTTTATTGTTCGTCTTCTTCGTTTTTAGATCGAGTTCCGTCACCAGAAAGATACTTCTCTGTCTAGTGTTAAATTTGTATCATGAATAAGGATGAAGTCTTGCGAAATAGCATTCTCCAAATGATTCTAAACTTCCGTACTTCTCAACCAATGGTAGGGTAATTAAATATAAAAAGGTTAATGTGAATTTCTTCTTTCGAATTCTTTCGACCACTTCCCCCAAGAGCTATCAATAGTTAGCCACTACATTCTAAACACCAATGGTACAAGGCAAGCTATAAAAAAATCTGAAAATGTCTTTAAATTAAAATGGTTCTGGGTGTACAGGGCAGTGAATTTCAATAACTCAAGAGGGAAAAGCACCGAGTATGACACTGGAGGAGTTGTCAGGTTAATGAATGGTAAAAGTTTATACTAAACATTAAAACTAAGTCAGGCTCGTAGCTAATATATTACAAGGCAGAGGCGCTATCTCTTGAAAACTTAATTAACTCAGCTCAAATCACTGACAGCATTTATAAATTATTTTTCTACAAGTCAATAGTTCGCTAAGGTTATAGGAGTTATTTCATTTAGTTATTAATATATTTTAGAGTTAGGGTCATTTAAGAGAGGGGCTATTTACAATTGGGCAACCCCATTCTTAAGGTACATAGCGAAAAATAAAGCTTGTCCAAGGCAAGATTTTAGTCACTAATAACATACTTGGTATAACATTTAAAACCTTTCTTCAATAACTTATTGTTTTTATTTACACTTGGAAGGTTTCATTCGTAAAGTCTTACATATAAGACGACAAAAGCGACATTATCTGAAGATTAAAGGCAGATAGCACTGTTACCTACCACTGTTTAGTAGCCGCGAAGGGGCTCTTAGCGAGAAAAATAAGGCGATTTCTCGAGAACAATGACTTACTAGACCCAGTCAAGTTTTTTCCAGTGTCATAGTACATACACTGATCAAAGGCAGATCTAACGAAGAGCATGAGTGATGATAAAAAGATTACTTTTTGATTATTGGGAACATTTCGATGAATTTTGATTGCATGAAACACCATTCCTGAGGAAGCTAAGGAGTAATGATGGCTGACAGTCTATAGCTATCTCACAGACAGAAAGCAGAATGTCAGGGCTGGGGTCAGACATCTTGTAAGGAGTGCCGCAGAGCTCTGTTCTCTGGCCATTATTGTTTTCAGTATACATTATGTTATAGTAAAAGTTACAACCCTTGTAGTAAAATACTCGTTCTAGACAACGTTTACATATGGCACAGTAACTAAAGACACGTTTGATTCGCCAGATAAAATAAGATATTGAAATGTTAAGTCATCAAAGAATAACCTGATTTTTTTTTAACCCGAGTTGCTCACAGAGACTCTTAATTGATGTTTTCTAGACGCTGGCATTATTTACGGCATAATCGATATTTTCCACTAAATTCTTTCGCCTACTCATTGAACTTTCAGTGTACAACTTATGATATATATATATATATATATCTAGGACTTCTATCCGGAGCTATCGAACTATCGAGGAGTATAAATTTGATAAATTCATATTAAAATACATTCATATCATAAATATTTGAAATAAATACAAAATATAAAGCTAGATAATTTGAAATTATAGTACATCAGTTATATTTTAAATCTTGTTACTTGGAGTTGTTTCTTAAACTAAATGATGTTCTCTCCATATTTATCGGAAAGGAATGTGTGGAATGCTGTAGGGGAATGCTTTAAAGGAAGGAATGTGAAAATTACAACCCAAATGCGAGGGATGTATTTCAGATGGTTGCAGAAGGCAAAATTATATCCTAAGTATATTTGTCTTGCGAATTATATGTTTTAGTATTTAAAATAAGTTTATTACATAAATAAAGCTTTAAAAATGTTTTAGTATGGAAACGAGTTACTTTGTTTTTAATTTCTTGCTAGTCTAGTAGTATTATATTTCAAATATATTATTCCAGAGTGTATTTTTATTCTTTTTGATTTGTTGATGTTATCGTTATAAATAAAAAAAAAAGGAATGATGGCAAACTATAAACAAAGTCTCCAGTAGAGAGGCGGCTTTAATTTGGAAAATAACATGGACAGGGACTCGCTAAACAAATGTATCCACGTGGAAAGGTCTCCTTTTGAAGAAGAGTCCATACATTTCAGAATAAATGCCCTTCTGTTCTCTTCTGCATTTAGAATGATATAAAAGATCCAATCCTTCAGCTCTCTGAAGCCTATCTTTTTTTATTTATTTTAGACACAACAAAAGTACGAAAAATGTGCATATTATTGCTCGCTACTGATAAATTATTACATTATAATTAAAAATTTTTAGATTAAAATTTCTACTAAAAGGTTTAGTAGAAATTTATTTATGATTTATCAATAGAAGAGTTTATTGAAAATAATTAATAACAAAGTTATATAATTTTGCTGATTCTAATCCTTCTGCAGAGAGGTTTTGAAGAGAGTAATATAAATTAATTTTTTTTTTTTTAGGAAATTACAAGTTTCGTTAAATACAAATTTTATTTAGTTTATTCTCCTTATAAAAAATATACAGTTGATATTAATTTGAAAAATTAACATCCAACAAAGAACAAAAAGCCACTCAAAATTACTCTTTTACTCTTAAAAATATTTTATCCACTTATTTTTTTAATCATATAAAATACATTTGATTGTATATCATGAAAATTGTAGAAAAGTAAGCTATATTAATAATGCTATAAGAATTTTTCATTAAAGTAAAATTGTTGAAAAACAAAATCTGTAAAACATTTATCAATAAAGTCCCTATTTGACTTACCTAATGGGTTAAAATTGGTTTAATGACTAAAGCAAAATAAATAATGTATCAAGTTGATAAATATATAAAAATAAATATTAGAAACATACAAAGTATTTCTCTACGAAACTTGATTTTTAGCAACCCGTAACAATATTACATTTCGGTCCAAAGCATGCAATACAATTTTGGCGATTGCAATGTTGGTAAATGCAAATTTAATAGACATCTGTATAGCTGTTTCCGTTCAAATTATATTATAGCGTTCCCTTTTTAGTTTATTTCTTTAGAAATTTATGATCGCGAGGTCAATGGAGCCGTTTATCAAGAAATAAAAGCCTTGAAAGAAAAAAAAAAAGCACAAACTTAAAAAAACAAATTTGATGTTTTATATTTTAATAACACTAAAAAACGCATTTTTGTTGAGTTAAATCAGACACTGTTTTTTCACTAATTCTTGGTGTCAGAATTTGTCTATCACGTCAACTTTTTAAACTACAGGATATCCTCAGAAATCATAAAAATCATGCATTTAAAAGAACATAAAGAAAAAACGTACCAAATATACAGTTTACAAAACATTTAATGTAAGTTAAATCGAGTTTATACATATAAAAATTTTAAAATAATGAACAGTAGTTATAAATTAACATGAAATTTGCGTTTTTAGCTTCTTCTAGAGAGTTCAGTATGTGTACATTCGCGCCTGATGCTCCAACAATAGTCAGCCATCATATGAACGTCCCATCTATCTTGATACATTGCTTCCATGACCCTCAAATCTTGATGGAAATGCTCACCCTGCTCATCACTCATTGCACCAAGATGCAAAAAATGCAATTTAATCCTCATGTTGCAACCTAGCTTTTGGAAGCCTTCTAAGAGTTGCTGAACAATTTCGGAGTAATTCAATGCTCGTGTATTTCCAAGAAAGTCTTTAACAATGTTTTTGAATGCCATATCCGTATTCCTCTTCTTCCAAAGAGAGAAATTCATTGAAAACTGGCACGGGGGCTTCGGCTGAATGCGGTACTGGGCGCATAGCAGACGGTAAACTGGGATACTCTATTTTACATTTATTTTTCTTGTTATATACCGATGTTTTCACTATACAAAAGTAACAATCACTTGAATGATCTTTGGGCTCGCGCCAAATCATAGGTATACCAAATGGAAGCTTAGCACGTGTTCCCTTGGTCCACATCCGTAATTAGTCAACACACTGTTTACACACTTTATAAGGTGCCCATTCAAATTTATCTTGATCACCATCAGTTTCACTTTAAAATAGGCAAAACATGATTGTCTCACAAATGTACTGATGTTTGTCCTTTGACTGGGAATGGTAAAACTGCCACATATATAACAAAACGAAATGGGGCTGTTTTGGCACTTTCGAACGCCCGGCGATTTTTGCTGTGAAATGTATTCTGGGGCAAGGTGTTATTTTTTTATTTCAATATGGCGTTATATGGAATTTATCGTTTTGCGGGATTAGTATTTGTAATTATATAGCATATATATATATATATATAATATNATAAATATATATACATATATATATATATATATATATATATATATATATATTTATATATATATATATATATATATATATATATATATAAAGTATTAACCTCCCTTCCAATCACTTAGAGTTGTGGAGGGAGGGTCTATCCACAGGTTGCCATCCCAATTCTAAACATCCATGGCTACCGAGAAGCTATTATTTATCGATAAAAGCTTGTCCAGGGCGAGATATGAGGATTGTATGACCCGATAGGATAGCATGAGATACCCCGGCACCCGTGATTCTTATTTATTTTCAAGGTAGGGTAATCTATGGAAGTGGACTGGAATCTATAGAAATGGAACTGGTTATGGAAGTAGACCCATAATGTCACAATCCCTGTGTCAAGGCATGAACTTTGCTGAGAAATGTTTTACTGATTTAATACGTATTTAAATTTTCTTTTTGGTTATTGGAATGGCATATGAAATTTAGTTATTTCTTTGCCACAATAGATGTGTCAAAGAGCAAATTTAGTTAAAAATTTCTCGTTTTTATTATATTTTTTTGGGCGGACATAACTTAAATTTTTATTGGTAAACCAAATATGAGGCTTTGATTGTGAAAAAATTTCCAATAAAAATATGTTGCTGGTTTAGTAATTTCAATTTTTTTATCTGAAAGAAAAATTCTTATCGCTTTAACAATTTGTTCAATTTTCGGAATTTTAAAAAAAAAGTTAAAATTTAAAAAAAATCATTTTTAAAAACATATTAGAAAATAAAATATTGTGAAATAATTTTAACTATACTTAGCTATTCTATTTTCTTATTCTAATAATACATGGCATGATGCGTAAATCATCAAAATTTGAGTCAAGATTGTAAACTACTTTTTTTACAGAAGATTAGAATTTTTTTAATGTAAAGAATAACTTATAGAAACAAAAGTTTATGTTCTAAAAAATAAAACAATATGTTGCAAATTATTTTACAATTTATTTTCTTTATTATTCGTTTATTATCTTACAAATTTAAAAATTCATTTTTCTTATTATACAATTCACTATGAAAATTAATTAAATTAAAAAATTTTTTTAAAGGATGAGAAATTATAAATTGTCCTTTTCAGATGCATATAGCCGCTTGAAATAATGTGAAATTTATGAGAACGATAAATGTGTCCTCAACGCATTTTCCGAAATGATTTGAACCCTTAATTTAACCTCTTCATCAAGATAGATTTTAATCATTCTTCATCGTGACACCAGTACATTCTGGATGATTTTGGTAAGATGTTCCATCATTTGCCAGGGGACAATTGCCGACATCTGGGGTAGGCCGAAACAACCCGAGGTACTTCTTGGTGCCAGTCGCAACCACGCAGGGTTCCCTACCGTACTTAAGCGCTCTCTCAAAACTTGAACTCTTAAACTACAATCAGGACACTGGCGGTGACAAACGGCTGGCATTTATCACACCCCCACCTTGGATGCTCTTTCCAGCACCCTAAATCCTCAACCTGCTGGAAACTCATGAAATACGTACATCTCTCGCCAAAACTGTCTGTATTCTACTTCACAAGTCTGAAGACACAATTATGTTTCTGTCTTAACCACATTCTAATTATAATAATGAACAAAAAACAAGGATAATTCGAATATTTTTGGGAGTGAAGGGATTTCTTAAAAGTGGGTATCCTTACGTCTGTGACTTTCAGTTCCTTATCTCCAGGTCTGGTGTGGGATATACATCCGAAGGTGGGAGTTGTGGGTGGAGGTAGACGGTGGTTGGTCAGGATGGCTCCAGCGTTCTCAGTAACCTATCATGCCTTCTATAATCCGTCTTCATTGGTTTCAGCAAACCATCTTCTGTTGGCGAGCGCTTTCGGACATTGTCCATCTTCTTGGCCGAATACATGTGTTCACTGTCACTGTCTGTATTCAACTCCTTCTCAGTAACCTCTTGGCGTCCACACAATGAAATTTCCCGTCGACAATATTTTCCAGTTTTCATGGCCGTCAATTTTCCTTCTGCAATTCCTTTAATAAATAAATAATCACTTTAATTCACCAAGTGTTTTGAAAGATTAACCAGCAGGATCATTTATGAATTACATTTTTTTAAATATAATAAAAAATTTCTTAAGTAATTTCCCTTTAAATGATTCCTGCATTAAATAGTTCATAAAATTATCATGCTCATATCACTACGGAATTTACTGTTTTTAGCTTTGAGAAAGGTACAAAATTAAACAAAACGTGACACGATATTAAAAAAATTTTTTCAACTTCCCATCGATCCTACCTGATCATTTTAGGTGTCACTCAAATATATATATATTATACATCCGTCCTGCAATAGCCCATAGGCGGCCAGTGGGAACAAGAAAAAGGGGTTTTTTAGTACCTTTTTAGGAATGTATTTATTCGTGACGCAAGGCATGAAGAATAAGGTGAGAGTTCATCACTCAGTTATGATCACCTAATTTTTATTTTTTCATTTAATAAAGAATGGTACCCAATTAGGGCTGAGGTGTTACCAGAAGCATTTGATATATAAATCCAAAAGTACTGTGGGATAAATAAAAAATTCGCAAAGATAAAAATATATTTAACATTTGAGGAAAAAAATTCACCATTCAACATCATGGCATCGCAGTTGCGAATGTTTTATTTGCTTTTAGTTTTAATAATTACATATATATATATANAAGATATATATATATTATGTTTAAAAATATATACACAGAAAACAATTTTAAGTAATAATTAAAAAATAAGGAATTTTCATTTTTATGACTCAACAATAATTAAGATGTTTACGTAGGCTTTTACTGTATCCAAAAATATTCATAGATTCTTCTACCAGGCTTGTTCATATAAAAAGTTAATTTTGGATGAGGTTTCTAAAATAGCTGGATTCATGAACGGAGAATGCCTGGCTGAATGGTTCAGCCCTGAAGAAGCCATCACAGGATGTGCGAAAGCTTGACAAACAACAACTTTGGAGCCCAGAAGAAAATAATGAAAATATTAATAATTAATATGTTATGGCTCTTCTAAACCACTCCTTCGAGTGAAGAAAAGCATTTTACATAAGTTAATGGGGTGATGAAATTTAGGAAATTAATGAATTATTTGTGATATTAATAGACAATTATTCATTTTTCAATAAGTATAACTTTGGATAATTTTCTTGCTATATTCTTATTGTTGTCATAAATATCCAGAAAATAGACAAAGTTTGTGATTTTTTAAATTATTTTTTCCTTTCTTAGTCCAGAAAAATCTACACAAACATAAAATCCAAAGCTGGTTAAAAAGAAAATATATTTGAAATTTAGATTCAGTCCTTCAAATACAGTTCAAATCTCTTCCAAAATCCTCGATATCTCTCGCATACATGTATAATCAATGTGTTTTCGTAAAATCGAAATAAAAATTTGAATGAACCCTTATTTTTTATTATTTCATTTTTTAATATCATATTTCTAGTTTAATTAAACTATTTTTATACGCCAACTCCTGAAGTATGCAAAGTAGGAGATCTAGAATTAAAAAGTATCCCATTTCCCACTTGATATCCCACTGTATCCCACCCTTTCTTCATCCCTCATTTCATTTTGCTTTATAGAGAGAGAGAGAGAAGGCGTGGTACAGAAATGTCTCCCTCCATCGTTACCCGGATCGTTACGCAAGCGAGGGTGGCTTATTTATCTCGCTGAGGGCGAGTAGAGTCCTGGGGGATGTAGGTGCCTACTCTACGAGGCGACTTCTGGTGGTCTCACTCCAAGTCAGATATAACGGCAAAATGCTTTCTTCTGGGCTTTTAGCTGATTTTTGCCCCCCCCCCCTCCGACTCTTCGGTGAATCCAAAAAACAGCTATCGGCTTAACTTCAAAGGGGGCTAGTGGGAGCTAAAATTCTGTATCCTAACACTTTCAACTACACAGAAATTATCTTATTTCTATAAATTTTCTTAATTAATAGAAATTATCTTGTTTCTATTAATCCTAATGAAATAAAAGAGTAAATATTCATTACTTCTATTTTTCATGTCGAAAATATGGAGAATATAAAAGGGTATAAGCTCACATTTATATAATGAGCTAAATAGATATTGGGCTCAAGGACAGAAGGATAGGTAAGAGAGTAAAAGGCCACTCAATCAGCTTAGATACATTACTAAATATATTCAATATATATATTATGAAATTTTGGCGTATGTTATATAATATATGACCCATTAGCTTGAATTTCTTACCCTTCCTTATAAAAAGTAACAAAATTATAAGTAAAACTAATTTTTTTTTCCACATTGTATTCAAAATTTAAAAAACTCCTGGCGTGTTATTTTATTTTCAAGGTTTTAAATAAGGTTTAAGGTTAAAGTTTTAAATAGAAATCCTTCAGCATAACTCTTGAGAAAAAAAAATAAGCCTTACAAAACTCAGGTAATACAGAAAAAAAATATATTTCCAAGTATATCAGAAAAAAACATGTTAGAATTAATGAAATTTATTTTTAAACAGAGCTAAATGAATCATTAAATGGTCCTAATATGATATGAAGAAATGTAGAAGATTACCTCTGGATAATTATATTTACTTAAATTTTACTTAAGTACAATCAAGCTATAAATAGTTTTAAAAAATATCCCTTAATTAATTTGCTGAAGTACTTTTATATAATTATCTGTTATATTATATCAATCGTAGAAAAAAATACTTTGTGCTGAATTAAATGTGATCTATTAATGACCCTTAGGAAAAAATATCTACTGAGAGGAACTATTGGAGGGGAGAGGCCAAGGTATCCAGAGTTGACAGGAAGAAAAATATTTAAATAAGAGAGAGAATGTAGGTCCACCAAAAGGTATCCTAACTACTGATATAAGAAGACCTCGAAGGACTCGAGATCATCAAAGGTGAATGAAAAGTTAAAGGATTCCTATTTTAATTATTTACTGGGAAGCTGAGGTATAAGTATGAAAGGAGAGGGAGACCATAAAAACTGGCTGGAGGGGCTAACAGAAAGTATGTTTGGATTTGGGGAGAGAGAGAAAGATATATAGGGTAGGAATTGGAAAAATAAATTGAAGAAGAATTTTGAAGTTTGGTTGAGGGAAATATCGATTCGAGGAAACCTAAATAAATAAAAATTAATGATTAGAATATTTGTTTTTTTAATTAATAGATTATTTTTTAAAAAATATATACTTTTGCTTATGATTCGGAAATGGATCTGTGGAAGGATTCAGCAAACCACTTTGTTCATTAATGCTTTAAAGTCTTTAAGAATATTTAAGTAAAGATGTCACTTTTGTGAGCCCGTTTTACTGGAACACTTTGCATACATAATTAGCTACCTAGTAATTTATACCAAGAAATTTGTACGTTGCAATTTTAATTTGCATCTAGCAATGTCTAGCAATACCTTGCAATTTATACAAGATAATATATCTAGAATATGTAATAATACCCAGCAGTTATACCTAGAAATTTATATATGTCAATATACCGAGCAATACAACTAGCAAATACCTAACAAGTAACCTAGTAACTTAGCTAATCAATAACATACAGCTGTTAATGAAAAGTTTTTTTATAGCACTCAAAATACTGCTCTTATGAAAGGATTAGGATTAGGATCAGGTTACAGGGCGATCAACATCATGGTTATTACGCCCTGACTGTTGGGGTTTATCTAGGGTTAAATCTGTTATACATTCTATTAAATGTTTTTATTGGGGGGGGGGGGTAATTTTTTTCATATAAGCCTGTTTCTCTTAAAATGCACATAATTTTGGCTACATTGGATTCATGGTTTACTAGGAATGCCGACAGTTGTCTTGGGAGGTTTTTACATGTAAATAGATAAGTGTAATATGGGCATTCCTCGATGAAATGTTGAACGCTCATTGGAGACCTGCATTTAGGGCATATTGGCCGATTACCTTTAGTGATTAGATGAACGTGGGTAATGAAAGGGTCATGTTAAAAGCTATAAGAAAGTTGTAATAACATATGTTAATTTTGTTAAAGATAACTGTAAAAATTTAAAACTTTCGGATGAATATAAAATTAATTGAATTTTGCAAAATTGCAAAGGAAAAAAAAATTTTTTTCTTATGAACAGAAAATGTGTTATGAGGCTCTATATTGAAAATTTTTTACTAGAGTGTATCTTTCAGGTAGCTGTGTTTTTATTTACTATTGACAAAAATTTTAAAAGCATATCTAATATTTATTAAACTATTCGCAAGATATTATTTATATGCTTTTTTTTAAAAAAATTGGTTACTATTAAATGTCAAGAACAAGAAGGAAGGTTCTTACTGTGAACTCAAGACTTTCCTGTAACCATTAAGAATGAAGACAACTAAAGTATAGGCAAATAGGGGATGTTTTGGACAATAGGGGTTGCAAGTTACCCTTAGCCGGGACACTTCCAGAGGGGGGTGTAATGGGGATGTAAGGCTATTAAGTGCCTGGACTATCGATTTGGCGAGTCCGGGGGTTACTTTGAATTCAGGATGCGGTCCGCGGACACAGGGCATGGGTCAATTTCCGGGGAGTCCGTAGACTGTGGCGGCGGCCACTTAGCTCGGCTTGGGTGGGGGAAGACTGATTTGCCTTAGGGCGAACTTGAGATGTTCTAAAAGTACTCTTAGCTTTTTTCTTTTTGAAATTTCCCAGTGAAATATAAACATGCGGATCCATATTAATCAAGAAGAAAAATAAATTAAAGTTTATTTATTATAACAAACAATTGTTCCTAATAACTATAGCTAACAATCAGAACTACTGCCCTTTCTAACTAATAAATAAATATAAAATAACTTACAGCTAATTAACAGAATATATAAAAATGTATTAAGTTAAATGTATTTATTTACAAAGGTGTCTGGAGATATCCTGCTAATTACTTCACTGTTACCTGTTAGAGGCTACGACTAGCCCGGCTGAGGAGTTCAGACAAGGAATCTGCCACTGACTAACACTAACTTAACACTGACTCGAAAGGGCACTGGAGAGCTTTTATTACTATATGGAAAAGCCGAGACAGGTCTAGAAGAGTCTAATAGAGATTTCTATTTTAAAAAATCACTTGTTAAGGTTTTCTGTTGCAAAACTTTCAATTTACTTAAAGTTATAGTATTTTATGTCGAGTTGCGTTCAACTATTGATTACAGCAAAAGTACTTAAATCATTTTTTTAAGAAATAAAAGAAATAATTATAGAGACTAAAAGAAAGCTACGCTTCTATTTATTTCATTTTGTATAAAAAAAAAGACATATTTCTTACATTTCTCAACACTACCCAAGTTTTCTAGCAAAAGTAAAAAAAATCTGTTATGAAGGAACCCCGTAAACAAAGCTATTACCCAGTTAATAAATATATGTATTTGAACTTTCCTCATTTTTTTATCTACTATCCCTGTGGGATATATTTTATATATTAAGGAATCTATATTCGTTTTCATTGTCCTAAACTAAATATTAAGCCCATTGCATCAAAAACCCTGTTTTCTTGTATTCAATATCCCTCCTCTACTATTCATACGTTGTTACGAAATAGCTTACATAATATTTCACTATCTTTTGAAAGCGCTATGCCTATAAAATGCGCTATGCTAAGTAATTACCAACAATATATATATATATATAAAGAAAAAACGTACCAAATATACAGTTTACAAAACATTTAATGTAAGTTAAATCGAGTTCATACANTCATTGCCTTAACAAAACCTCGGAATTAGGAGACCCACTAGCCCTCTATGACAAATACATAGGATACAGATCATTGTGATTAAGCTACGTGGTGTTCTTTTTTTCCTTGTACATATATATATATAATAAAGAGATTTTTTTAAAGCAAGAAATTCAGCGGAGGGCAATCCTAGGTTGTTTATTTATTTATTATTATTTATTTTTATTTTTTTGGTGGGAAAAAAATAGAAAGAGAAAACGTTATTCCGTCTCGCAGGAGCTGCTTAATTTCAAGCGATTTCTCATTCAATATGGAAATGAATAAAATAAAATGAAGAAATTTATTTATTAAAATTCTTTTTAAATTGCGGAGAGAATAATGAGAGTAAAATTTATGACCACTAAGCTAAGGGAAACTTTCATCTAAACTTAATTATTTTTATTGCTCTTAAGCTTTTTAAACAAGATGGGGCCACAGGTGTCCAATGAAAGCTTGTATACCCAGACTTGCTTTTCTAATCTGTAGTAAGTACTGGCGAGGTCTAATGGAAGAAATTTAAGGAAGAAAAACCAAACAAGATTAGGAAAGACTCTGTTAATGGCTAAAAGCAGTAAATTGTCGACAAAATGTAAAAAAAGGAGCTTATTATAATCTCTTAATATCTCCATTATTATTAGCCTGAAAAAATAATTTTAGAATTCAGATAAAAGGAGCAAAATTATGTGGGATCATTTGGATATTTTTTACCAATAAAAAAACTCCAAACTTAAAAACCTTTAGGCATTTCAAAATACTGCTGAAATTGATATTTGAAAGTAAACTTATCAACAAAAAAATGTTTCAAAATTTTCAAATGACTAAAATTGTTTTTTTGGTTTTGTATTAGAAATGATTTTTCTTCCTCATAATTTCTTCATTTTGTGCCTAAGCTTTTTTAAAGGGACATTTAATTATAGTTGTGGTCTAAAATGCAAAATTCTGCTCCGTATAGAAATCACAGTTAAAATTCGAAAACTTGAGGATGAATAATATAGGCTGAGAAGGTTTAATCAATAAAATAAAGTTATTGTGGGAAAGTAATTTTCAATAAATTGCCCTGATAAAAAAAAATTAATTTTTATTTTTTTNCGAGAATATTATTATTAGCATTTTAAGGTTCTTAAGGTTATTGTCAGTTTTAAAATTTTTGGAAAGTAAAAATTATATAAAATATTACAATAAACCTGGTTAAATTGTGTTGTTAGGCCCTCATCTGTATTTGACATGTTCATCACGATAAGAATATGATATTGATATGATATATATGAATATTGTGTTATGTATTTTATTAAATACATATGTTATGCGTATCGACATTAACTATGTTGTTTTCGACCTTTAATAATACAATAATGTATTAGTGATAATAATGTACGATGAGTAAATTACACGCATTACATTCTTATTTAAATTCTTATTTATTTTTAGATTTCTTAAAGTGAATTTTATGAAAACATATTAAAAAGAAAATATTTAAGAATTAAACAATGCCAGGGAATAGATTAAAAAATCTTTCTGTCCCAGCCAGGACACGGACCTGGATCTCCTGCTTGCCGGGCCGGAATGCTATCCATTGCACCACCAGGATAACTTATTGAATTCCGAACACACTAGAAAAAGCCTAACCCACAATAAAGACGAATACATCGTCTTATGCTCTATGGAGCTGACATTGTCTAGCTATTTATTGGCTCATATAAATATTAATTTAGTTGAGGTGTATTATCCCACATAAATTTTAACAATTAATGCCAGGGAATAGAATAAAAAATCTATCTGTCACTGCCAGGACTTGAACCTGGATCTCCTGCTTTCCGGGACAGTGTGCTACCACTAGCAACACCGAGACGAGCTAGATAACTTATTAAATTCCCAACACACTCTGCTCCTTCGAGCATAAGGCGATGTATTCGTCTTTCTCATGGGTCAGGCACTCGCTAGTGTGTTGGGAATTTAATAAGTTATCTAGCTCGTCCTGGTGGTGTAATAGAAGCATACCGGCCCGGATAGCAGGAGATCCAGATTCGAGTCCTGGCTGAGACAGATAGATTTTTTATTATATTTCCTCGCATTAATTGTTTGAGAAAACTGTATCTTTAATTTACGTGGGATAATACACCACAACTAAAGTATTATTTATTAAAGAATGTACTTCGATAGTTGAGCGGGCCTATTTATTTTAAAATATATAAAAGATATATTCATAAATTTCATTAATTTTTGGCTCAAATTGGATAAATATATAAGTTATTATACGTTTTTGCAACAAAAAAAAATTTATAGAAATTAGCGTGTATAATTTAACTTTTCAGAATTTTATTAGAATCCAGTAAACATTTTTAAGAAAAACCCATATTAAAAAAAGAAAGTTAAGCCTTCTCTGCTGAACAGTCTAGAATCGGCCCCAGGAAGTGATCATATGATTTACACCCATGATGCCTCTGCCTAGTCTTCAACTGCTATCATGGTAAATGAAGAAATTTACCACAGATATAGCATAACTATTTCGCGAAGGACTTATAACTGCCAAGGAACCGAAGTTGCGAGAATAAATACGCCAGCTCCAGTGAGTTTACCTCAAGCGACAAGAACTTGGGCTGTATAATGTCTTAGGACCGCTATAATTTATACAGCCACTTCTGAAGATGGCAGGAATATCCAGGAGCCATTTACCCCCCCCCCCCC
>KZ807734.1:191198-201441 GCA_000696205.2 Oncopeltus fasciatus | reverse complement strand
ATTCTTAGATGATTTTAGTTGGGGTTCGGTCAAGGTAGATCCAAAAAACACAAATTTAAAAAAATGTATTTTTTAATAAAGGATTATCTGCCAACGTTTCGGCTGACTGAGTCATGGAAATGTGAACTTAGGGACAGGACGTCCTCTCTCATCTTCATGATAGCCCTGAACATGGCTTGCATTGTAAGCCGAAACGTTGGCAGATAATCCTTTATTGAAAAATACATTTTTTTAAATTTGTGTTTTTTTGGATCTACCTTGACCGAACCCCAACTAAAATCATCTAAGAACAATATCTACGGTCAATAAACTCTCCTTTTGATAAAAGTGATTTTTTCATATTTTTCTGTACTTCCTATTGATAAACATAGTTTAATGAGTTTAAAGAAGAATACATTTTAATTGTTTTTTTATCCAGCAGTAATAGAGAATCATTATTTAATGAGAAATAATTTTTATTTCAATGTTGGGTTCCCGACCGCAGATCCACGACGGGCGTTTGGATATAATAACCTAAAAATGAACCCAGGAACATTACCATACATACGGTGACCACTACATCAAATACTTTATTTATTTATGAGCATGAGATTCAGGTGACACGACGTCCCTTCTCGCCTTCATGATAGCACTAAAGATAACTCAGAATATAATCCAAAATAATTTAAAAATACACATTTTTTAAATTGTATTTTTTGGATTAACCTTGACAGAACCCCAACAAAAAAATTCTACTAATAATCTCTATGGTCAAAAACTCTACATTTGAATTTATTTATCTATCTGTTTTTGCTACAGCTATCCAAGTCTTGACTATCAATAATTAATTAACACACTACATTAAGGGAACATACTTCCTTAAGGATTCAATTAGCTAAAAGGAAAGTTCTGATCTTGAAATAGTAATCTAATCTCTTAAAAAGTCTTTGAATCCAGAGCAGGTCAGCCTCTGCATATGTAAGAGCCCGTGGTCACGCTATAACGCAGTTCCCCAATGTGCTATTTGGTGCTTGACAAGTATACAAGGCGCAATGCTAATCACCCTACTATTTCTTTCTTTTAATCACATGTTATTTCAAATTCCCTCAATCGATATGTGAAGAAAATTATAAACATGCATATTACATTATGCATAATTATTGGAACCATATGAAAGTGTTCAGACAAACTTAAGCTTAAATTCTGCGTTAATATTCGAAATGAGTATTACTTTGCCGACCTCAATCGTGGGCATTAGGTACTCCAATGCTTGAAATAAAAACATAAATTATAAATTGTTCCAAAATAATGCAATAAATATTACTTATTAATCTATTTATATTATTTGGCGTTTATCTAATAATGAGAGTGTAGAGGTTGGTAGAACAGTTTTCCACTTAGGTCTACATTATTAACAAGTCCAGTCTTAGTGAACTTTCCCACCAGGGAAATTTTATCAAGGGGGGCATGTGAGGGGGTGTGTCTCACTCTAAATTATAACAATATGTTAAATACATTAAACAAAAATTCGTGCACTAAAGAATAAAATACAGAATGCACGGGACTAAGTCTGGTTATACGTAGACTGGTTTAGTCCTTGGAACGTTATAGGGAAGTAGACTCCTGATATTTCGTTACTTTCTACAAGAAACATCAAGTGGTTAAATACTAATTTCGCTTTAATTGTTCAATAAAATAAATGTCGCCTTTTTGATTTGCATTAAATATTCTTCGTCTTCATGGAAGACCAATAACAAGGATCCGTGATTTCCATAATTGTATGATAAAACTATTCCGTGTAAATAGTTCGGAACTTAAACCTCTCGGAGAATCAATATCAACTTGAAAATTGACTCATTCATGAATATTCACCTATTCAGTAAACAACATCCAATCATTCACTCATAATTATCCATTTTTAGAATCTACATCTCAGACAGCATGCTTCAGCTGGAGGAAGTTGTGGAAAAAATATGTTCCAAAGAAATATGTATTTAGGGAAAAGTTAGTTTATAAGTGATATTATTTATATATATATATAAAATGTTTGTGTCTTATTACCCAATATTTTACGGATATAGTTTAATGTCGATTAAACATTTCCTCCAATGAAAGTGTAATCGTTCTCGCAGTGGAATGGATGAGGACTACTGGTTGGGATTATTCACGGATTCCCTCCTCGTTGTAAGACTGGTTGAATGCTGAGATAAGCTCTTCTCTTCCTATTAGTTAATGGACGTTCAGGAAGAAAGGCCATCGCTTCCCGATCCCATCCAATCTGGGGGAGATTTGTATCAGCCGCCATTTCACCCTCCCCCTCCCCTATTTAGAATAGAGTTAGTCTGGCTCAGGTCATTCTCAATCCTCACACCCTTGCAAATTCTTCCTCTGTATTTCCTAATTCATAATCAGGGAATGTTATATCTCACGTCCTTCTCCCACCCATACAAGAAAACAGTAGCCTCATTTCAGGAAATATTAGATATAAGTGGAGGAGGAATATACAAATCTCTGAGATACAGCCAAACATAATTTGTGGTATCTTCCATTAAACTCTATATGAAGAAGAATAAAATTCCAATAGGAAGATATACAGGTCGCCAGGTGGTAATGTCGAGGCAATTAGACTCTTGTGCTCCTAAAAGTCCTAAGTTAAAGTTGGGTCCAATGCTCGCCAGGAGCGTACAGTACAGAAAAAGATAAAAGTGATTCTTAGATGATTTTAGTTGGGGTTCGGTCAAGGTAGATCCAAAAAACACAAATTTAAAAAAATGTATTTTTTAATAAAGGATTATCTGCCAACGTTTCGGCTNGGCTTGATCTTGAGAAATGTCGAAAATTAACTTAAAAAATAAAACATATTTGTTCAATATAATAATTTATTAAATAATATTGCAACTAATATTCAATATTACCTTTATATAAAGGTCAGTTATTTATTTTCCCTCACATCTGACAAGGGGAGTCACGAAAAAATCCCCATAAGAACCTTATCATGGTCAATCGAATTTATCTACAGTTGCTTTATTTATGTATTCAATTTATTTATACTACAGGCAGTTTCAAATAAATGTTTTATATTGATATCCTTAACTTCTCAGTCGAATAACTCTCTAGCATTAGTATTACACATTTACAACCATTTTTGCCTGACAACAAAGACTAAAAATAAAAATGAAAAGATAAAATAATATCTTATTATTTTATACAGCGGAGAAATGTTATTTTATAAATAATAGAGAGCTTACAAAACAATAGTCTTTCATACATTTGTCTACTTGAAAGAGTTAGACTGAAATAAAAGACTGGCGTTTCAGAACTAAGCTGCAGAATTATATTATTATAATGAAATATATCAAATATAGAATATATGTCCATCATACAGGAGCACATTATAATGAGAAGCATTCCAATGATACATAAAATATTAAAAAATAAGACTAAATAAGTAATTTCAACCTGAAAATAGAATCAGTGAGATAAAATGCTATGGCTTAGCTTTAGATTGTTCGGGATGGTAAGTGTGGGAAGCTCTCAACAATCATAGTTACATTCCTAAATATCTTTTTTGAATGTGGTTTTTGTAACATTTAATGCATAATCAATAGCAGATGTATAAATTCTTCCCTGATAAACTTCAATGTATTAGTTAAATACTATACGAATAAATTTTTACCATAACGCTTAGAATAACAAACGAATTGACATTTATTTAATTTGCTCTTTATTGGACCCACTCATGAGCAAAAAATTAATTAATTAATCGGCTAGCGATCTAAAACTTACATCTAAAAAAGAATTAAAAATAAAAATTCCCGGCTAGACCTTTAAGCTATATTCTTAAATAATTTTTTTAATACGCGTTCCCCCCCCCCCCAAAAAAAAAAAATTTTTTTTTTTGATAATCAGACTCTTCATATATTATGTCCTATACCTTTTTCGTAACTTAATAACTAGAACATTACGCTAATTAGGTGAAATCTAACTACCTATCTCTCCCTCCCTCACCCCATCTTTCTCACTCTCCTTTTTTTTCTTTTTTCTTTTTTTTTTTTTTTTTTAATACGGATGCTAGAGAACGAAAGATCATAACATTAAAGTTATTTTTAGAGTTGGAGAAATTTTAGGCCAATAACATATGTGTTCTACAACTTCTTTTTTTTTTTCAAAATAATGTTCTAGGGCTCGTTTATTTTCGATTTATCAATGAAAGATATATTTTATGAGTGGGGAATACATGACACGGAAAGTTCAAATATAATTATTTTTAATGACTTTGATACTTAGGAATTCACTTAGTTAACGCTATTTTTATAGAAGAATGATCTGCTCTAATTACACATAAACGCACTTACTTATATACTTATATATGTAGGATTGGTGAACAATTAATTACATATTTTAAATATTCTGTAAAGGACTCTAACTTTATTTCCTTAATTGATATATGCTATTGTCACTTATTAAAAGCCCTGTGATTTTCGGGTGATTAGAGGAACTAAGTTACCAGAAAGTCTATAATTTTTGGAAAGCAAAAATTTTAAACAAGGCACGATTCCCAAATTTTGAAAGCTGGGTAAGCTCAGTTTAGATCATGAATCTCACAAGTGAACTCTAATCTTTAAAGACTGATAAAAATAAGAAATTTTTTATATTCCCGTTTTATTACGGTTATAATTGAGAGTGAGATTTCATGGGATTCCCGTACAACAATAACTAGCATGTAGTCCTGAGTGAAACAATGTCATGGGTTGGGGGGGGGGGTGCCATAAATAAGTTAAATTTGAGACAACATCGTCATTGAGCCACCGATCGAGGAATGTCCCAGAGTTCGTACGAAGGAAACGCTGACGAAAGAGAACGTAAAAAAAAAAGTCCCTGTTGTGAGCGCTAAGGAAGAACCGTGATGAGATCATGGCATCTGTCATTTATAAGTAATCTCATACTTATATTTACGATAATATATATGTATCCTAAATGTGGTCTGAAACAAAGTTAGGGGAAATCTCCTACAAGAGAACAGGCTGTAAGGGTGATTAGCGAGGTCTTGTACGATCAGCTTCCACCAGTGATAAATCAGGTGGACAGCCCCTTTCAGAAATTGCAACCCCTTATCAGGGGCTATTGGGGGGCATACCTGTCCCTTTCGCAACAATGGAAGTCCTACAGGCCAAAGAAGGCCTAATTAGTTATTGTAGTTGGTGATTAATCAAATATAATAATGCCCTTTGAAAACTTTCTAAGATATTGCTCACTTTTTACAATGTGATTCCTAAGACTTCTTAAAAAAATCTTTCTTTTTTAAAAATCTCATTTAATATATAAAAGAGTGGTGATATTTTAAAATATCAACTATTTATTCTTTTTCATAAAAGTGAGGTTAGTTTCATGGGTCGGAGTTGCGGTCATCTTGTTAATGTCACTCACAGCCATTTTAAGCAATTACAAAATGTAAACTTACTTATAAATTGTAAAAACCACATAAATAAAATATAAAAAAAAGTTTCATGGATCAACAAAATTTCTGTTAGAATAAAGTTATGGTAAATACTTTTTGGCATAGAGCTTTCTTTGGTCATAGCTTTTGATATACATTAACAGCACTAAGACCAAGGTCCCCTGACATATTGCCTTATCAATAGACCAAAAATACATCTATTTTATGGTGGCTGTATAAAGTTACAGCGTCCTGCCTTTACTCTAGAGTGAGCTCTAGGCCTGTCTGTCAGCCCAGCTTCCCTCCTGGAGACCTAATAATATTAATAATAATGATTTATTGTTCTATTCAGAATAATCAAAACAGTGCGAGTTAATTGTTGCTGAAATTATAATTAATCACTAGCTGATGTTCATTCATTGAAAAATTAAGCTATCCACTTAGATCCAACATTTAAAATTCACTTTGTAAAACAGGCTAAAGGTGACAAAAAAGGATATAGGGATGTACGGAAGAGGGTGGAGGCTTAATAAATTTCGTTCCTATTGAATAATTCTTCAGTGCTCCTCCAAAGATGAAACTTTAGATATTATTCGTCAAATATGACGAATATTTGACAATGTATTATACAGCTTTTTTTCCGTTTGACATTGTTTCAGTCAGGACTGCATGCTAAGAATTGTCACTCGGGTTTCTCGTAAAACCTCATTTTAAATTATAACCAGACAGAATTAGTTTAGTAAACTTCTCCTAATTTCATAAGTCTTTAAAGCACTTACGGGATTCGTGAACTCATCAGAGCTTAACTAGCTTTCAGGAATATGAAAATCGTGCTTTGTTTTTAATTTTAGTTTTTTTGAAAGATTAAACACTCACTGTTAACTCATTTTACTTCCCCTAATCACCCTGTAGTCATAGAACTTTCAAATAAACGAAATTTGCAGACATCCATAAAGGACCTTCATTAAATTACACGACATTTGAAATATGTAATCAATTCTTCACTAATCCTATGTGGAAGATAATATATGCGTGGCTTGAACAAAAACAAATATATGTGTGTGTTTGAGTATGTCTTTCTGTCTATAAATAGTCACTTTTTTCTGATCACTTTTTTTTTTTTTAAATCTATAGAATAAATATTATATGGACAAACAAACTATGTAGAATATCATTGTTCTAAACTGGATATTACACCCGCTTTAGCGAAAATAATTTTTTTTTTAATTACAAACGCTCTCAATAGTAGACTCTGTTCTTAATCTAAATTTTTTCCCTCAGACAAACGACATAAGTTCGGGGAGGGAGGGCTTATCTATAGTTATCAGTGAGATCACTCACTGATCAGAGGGCTGGTTTTGGACTGTTTAGGAGGGCGAAGAGCTAAATAGTACTAGAAACATCTCTCAAAATGCATTTTTGAACACAAGATTGATGACAAAATTTTTGAAAAATATTTACTGATCATTGCCGCATCTTAAACATCAGTTCTGGAGGATTCAGTTCGACGGGATATTTCTAGGATGGCACTTTATGCAATGAGTTATTTCGACAGGGACTACGACTTCGGAGTGTCAGTAAGACAGCAAGCGATGGAACGCAAGATGGTGGTATGTCTTTGACGTCATACGTAAAAGGGTCATAGACTCAATAAGAATATCGAAAAAGTAAAAATACGATAAGAAATAACGTTGCGCCCATTGTAAACTGGAGCCAGGAGTGTCGGTATTTTCGCCTGCGGATGTGTGGTTGACACTTGTAAATGTCGAGCCTTCACGTCAAAGGTCTCGTCGTCAGCCTGGCCTTGCAGGTGTTGGGAGAAGGCTGTCACAAACAGATGTTTTGACACGACGATTTTACTATCGCCTCCATTGGAAACGTGTTATAAAATAGAATAGAAATACACTAAATGCGTAGACTAGTCTGATTTCTCCTTTTTCATTGAGGTTAATACACGACTAAATTTTTCCCTTCAGACGAAACGACATAAGTTCGTGGAGGGAGGGCTTATCTATAGTTATCAGTGAGATCACTAGAGGGCTTCTTTCTTGGTTACATTTTTGGATTTTTAGATCATATACATATATATTAATTATATAGTTTTAAGAAGTAAAATAATAAACAATTGATAGTGACAATTATTCCCTAAACTCCACATTCCACTCATCTGATTGCAGCGAAAAATTAATTTAACAAGCCTCCGACATTCAAGTTGTACGAGTCAAAAATTACTGTGAACACGAGTCTCAGGATAAAACCGTTAATTCCAAAAGCGTTAAGCCAATAAAAAAATTAATTTGTTCAGGTACAATACTAAGTTTTATTTAATTATCCGTTATATGAATTTTAATTTTCCTTCTGTAAAAATATTCCAATTTATGTTATCACTGCTGTTATCTTATATAAAATTTTGGCGAAAGATATCGACCTAAAAATAAATATATATATATACACATATATACACATATATTTTCCCATTAGAGAATAAATATATTTCCTTTCTCGAGGGAAAACACAAGAAAAACGTACATATATACTTTAAGGAAACTTAACGCCCATAAATAACCATTCTCCCCCCACCCCTGTAAAATGCTCCCCCACCCCATATTTACTCTTATATTCAGCGCCCTGGAGCTCAAGCCATCCTGTTTTGCAAGGTGAGTCCCGGCCAGGCGTTTCACACACCTGCGCCCTTAGTTTATATTCTGGAAGTTTGAGTGGAGTTTATTAATGTTATTTAAATGACCTCTCATCATGTAACGCTCAGAGTTATAATAAATATGTATGCTTTGTAAATGTGAATTTTCCATTAGTAATTATAAAGTACTCCTAAAAATTTTCAATCTCATGAAAAATTAAATAGCCAAACGCCCTTTGCTCAAATCCTCAACACATAATGTAAAAATATATTGTATTATAATTGTGAAAATAAATATTTTAATTTGCATTAATTTCGAAATTTTTCGTTTACATACTCATTTAGTACCAATTTAATTGGAAAATGTGGGGGTATTACCATTTAAAAATTCTAAAATGAATTTAAAACACAGTCATGTGCTTTCAAATCTAATCAGTAGAAAAAAAGAAGCTGCGAAAACTAATCGAATTCCTCATGATCGTAGTTAATCAGTGGAGTATTTTCCTCCAATAAATATATAATCAACATAAGTACAGGAATCTTCATAGGCTGACTTCCGTGTCTTAATGGCGAGCAGTTTTGACAGGGGTCTGCAATTCTCGGGTCGACACATTGTATTTCAGTATAAATATTTTATTTGGTAGTGGTTATTTATCCCACGTAAATTTTAAACAATTAATGAGAGGGAATAGAATAAAAAATAAAAAATAAAAAAAATATATCTGTCCCAGCCAGGAATCGAACCTGGATCTCCTGCTATCCGGGCCGGTGTACTTACCAGTTATGCTACCAGGACGCGCTAGATATCTCATTAAATTCCCTCTACACTAGGGAGAGCCTAACCCACGAGAAAGACGAGAACTTCGTCTAACACTCGAAGGAGCTGACATTGTTAAGCTATTTGTCGACTCTCGTTATTTACTTTATTTAATTTTTCTTTATAAATGTTTTATTTGGTTGTGGTTTTTTATCCCACGTAAATATTAAATTTATTGTATTTCAGTATTGAGTTTTCCATCCCTTGGATTCCTCAGGTTGCGAGGATCATGATCACTTGGATTTTTTTTTCTCGTTATGTTGTGATCAAGCGTTATGGATTGCGTGACTGTATTTATATATGTATGCATGAATCTTTTTAATAGACAAACCAGATAAACTAATTAAGTCTTAACAATATATATTTTATTCTTCACATGAGACCAATAGGAGACATTTCATGTGATGCACGATTTTACTAATCATCCCAGGATAATTAGTCAATTAGTCCCATTGGTGAAGTGACCAATTAGCCCAGTCATAAATGAAGTCCCTTTATTTTGGAACATCCTTATCCAAGCCACCTTCCTGAATAAGATAATTCCAGGATGGTGGCCTGGAAAAGTCAAATGTGAGTCAAATTAAAAGTTTGTTCGATCTCGCGAGCATAGCATAGATGAATAAAAAGTAACACAGATTATTAATTTGCCATTTTAAAGCATACGGATGTTTATTAATTAAATAAAATTTTAGGATTGAAGCAGAGAATTTGAAAAACAATTCGCTAATTCGCTACGTTTACTCGGTCCTTGTGTGACCTACTTTCGTAGTATAGAATTAGTGTAATATTTTAATAATTTTATGACAATATATTTTGTTTTCTTACAATGGATTTTAAACGTTGCAATGGATATAATTGTAATTATCATGTTATTGTATTTATTGTAGTAGATGAGCCTAACACTGACCAGTTATCCTTTACCAGTTTTCTAGCTGTCATGTGATTCACCTAGTCATATTTTGGAAAGTCTGATGGGAATATGCATATATGAGTTCGTTCTCCGTGCAGAGTCGGATGTAAACAGAGCTGTGTTGCGGGTCGGGGGTGATTTTCCCTAAGGCGCTATGCCGATCGGGCAATGTTTGCCCCCGCAGCAAAGCAAACATATTTTTCGGGGGTGGCTTCTGGTAGGCGGCTCTCGCTCGCCTCACTGGCTTCGGGAGTTTTCCATGGGCTATACACTGCCTTTCGCTCCCCCTCCCTGCGTCAAAAACAGCTGACTGACAAGACTCACACAAGTGAAGGAAGTTTCCTTTGGATGATGAGTAAAAATGTTGAATGGAATTGGATGAAAGATGTCTTGTCACTAATAGAATCACAAAACTTCCCTTATCAGAAAACTGTGTTATTCATTTCAATATATATATATATA
>KZ807734.1:179527-191171 GCA_000696205.2 Oncopeltus fasciatus | reverse complement strand
TATATATATATATATTATTTTCGTATATTGAAAAGAAAAATCAAATTGCAGATTTATTTTCGAATTTTCTAATGAGAGTTTTACTATTTCCCAGATCCAAAATCCCACTTATTTTTCGTACAAGTATGATTTTCTGTGGAATTACCCACTTGTGTGACACTATATGATCTCATTATTCCTTGGTCAGAGAGGGGAGGGGGTATTCTTTCTCCCATTTCCAGGATGACGCCAACGATAAGCATATCCTCCCTCAGGAAGAGTGGGAAGGAGTAGTATTCGACTTTGCCGTTGGTGCACAAGAGCGGGAACTAAACTGTAAGTTCAATGAGAGGAACGGGTCTACCGTGATTCATGTCTGGTACCATTAACATGCGAGTCTAAAACGCTAATCAGTACATCTTGGCCCCCTCGATTTGTAACAAAGTGAATAAATACCTATAACCTATATATACCTAAACGTACACCTATAAATATCTTTAAATATACCTATATTTATAAATACATAGATTAAAATTAATACCTTAATATATANTTTTATATGAATATATATATATATATATATATATATATAAAATTTTGAAGGGACCATAGTTTTTCTCAACAACAAAAAAAGCCGAAAAAATTTACCAATTTACAGAAAAGTTATCATAGAAACTGTCCTATAATCAATTTTTTTTTCTTTTATTGAATGTTAGCATCTCTTTTAACTACTTTGGGTCATGGAGAGTGGGGCTATCAACAGGTTACCTTCCCATTCTAAACATACATTACACAGGACAAGCTTCTTTTTTTTTACCGAAAAAAGCTTACCCTATGCGGGATTTGAACCCAAACGCCAGAATTGCGTAACCCGAACATATCACATGAACTAACATGGGGCCCCTTAAAAAGAGAAGGACTATTTTACTTGTAGTAACTAGCAGTCCAGTTAAATTTTTATTTTTCAATGGAACTAAGTGTTCTGCTTCAATGTAACACATGATGCTACTCCAATTTAATTTTACAAATTTTCAATAATATCACTGACAACCTCATTATGTGTTTAGAGCCTCTAATATTTTAAAAATTCAATATTTGCTGTTTATCTTTCATAAATTTTGGCTGAAATAGAATTAATTATAGAGTGGTTTTAAAAGAAAGACCTAAATAAATAATCGTACATATTTATCTTTACTCGTAAAATTAAATGTATAGTTACAGAGATTTTATTTTTTTTACAGAACTTTTCATTATATATTAGCATATATTAAATAAGCCGTTTAAGACTGTTACTCAGAACATTCATAGCTTAACCCACTCGTCCTTGTCAGATGTTCCAAAGCCAGCTTAGCGATCGTATTTCTCACTATCTTCCCCAGCTTATTAGATCAATCATCTATATATCAAATATGTGGGGTTCTGTCAACGGCCATCTTTTATTACAATATGATAAATCTGCTACATTTTCGCCGTTAACTGAACACACACATAAATGACAAATTAATTGCTCTGAAATTTTCTCAGCAAGCAAAATCAGTCGAATTGAAGAAGTTGCCTGCTCAAAATGAATAGGAAATATCTTATCTTTTACATTAGCTACTTCATATACCGTTTAAATAATGAATTGCATATTTCTTCCCTAATTCAAACTATATATATATAGAGTCTCATCATTAGGATTGCAAATTAAACAAAAATCAAGCACTTGAATGAAATATTTTTTCCTTAAAATTTGTCAACAGTAATTTCCCATTCTACATTCTTAATCCAGCTTTAGAAAGACTCTTTTTTGCAATATTATTTTCCCTAAATGGTTATAATTTTCTCATTTAAATTAATTAAATCCCCAATAATTATGCTCTTTGGTAATTACTATTATCATAAATATTCCGTTGTCTATTTTTTAAAAATAAAACTATGATCAGGAGTCTATAAGGATATCATGTCTTCAAAATAAATACTTATAAGGAATAAGAATAATAATAAGTACTATATACGTACTTGAATTTTGCGACACTCAGTTAGTTTTCGCTGTTCCATTTTTATGGAGTTTTTATTTTTACCTAATAGTTCCATTATTCAAAAGAGATAACACTTAGTATTGCAATAAGAATGAAAATATAAATTATTTTATTTTATATTGGGTTGCTATATAAAACAGCTTTTAAATGCTATTTGGTAGATTGCCACCTGTTGCTAGTTGTCAATTAAGTGAAAAGGCAGGTTAACATGGAAATCCTCTTTCTAAATAGAAAATAAATAAATGGAAGTCTTCCATCAAAGTTTATAGAACGCATTTAAAATTGGATTTTGGATTTTTTTTTTTAGGAGAGGGGGGGGGGGGATTTGGACTTTTTATCTTTCTATGCAGATGTAATTTTAGACTTGAATTATCCATTCCATATGAATTCAAAAACATTTGTTGCAATAAACATACAAGACGTAATATACCATTTAATAATGAATTTTAATTAAATGATTAAAACTGTTAATGTTGATACAATTTTTTTTAAATTACAAATGTAACGAATCATCTTGAGATACGGAAAACCTTCATATGATTATATATATATATATATATGTGTATGTAATTGCCCGCATGCACACATACTAACCTATGTTCGTGAGCGATTTTCAATTAAAAAATTATGGATTATTAAATTCTTCAAATCGCATAAAAGGTAGTTTCATTTTAAATAAAAAACTACTTACGAATCTATTCATACTTTTGGTATTTTTCATACATATTTTGAATTATAATACATTTATAAACATCTAATATCCAGTCAATCCATTTAAAAATAGTGTTTTAAAAACAAAAAAAAAACAAATTGGTGTGTTTAAAAAAAAATAAACAGTATTATTCAAGGCATACGTTAAAAAAACGTGAGCCCCTCTCTCTGACTTACTTGTAATTAAGCGCAAACTGGAGACCAACTATTTTGCTAGACTTGTGAACATTTGAGAGCTTTGTGAAGATTCAAATAATAGTGTCAACCAATGGTTTGTACCAGGAATATAATTATTGTGAGTAAAAGCGTACCTACAAAAAGAAAAAAGAACAGAATTACTATCTTTCACAATTAAGATTATTGACAAATAAAACACAATATTAAAAATATCATCAAATGTCTCTCATCAGTAAGTTGGACCTCGGCATATAAAGAATAGTTAAATTTGTTTTATGATCATGTCGACCACAGGAGCCTTAAACATTAATGCTATTTTAATAATTTTAAATCTAAATTTTCTTAGTGAGTAAATTGTTGGGACCCTTTAAATATAAAAAAGTTAGCATATTTTTATGACGTTTGAAATTTCGAACTATTAACAGTTATTCTATAGTATAACTGTCACAACTCTTCATAATCAGATAATAAAAAAACAAAAAATAGTTTATAACTACTTAGAAAATGTATCAAAAATCTGGAACTAATATTATCATGATACTATATTACGACATAAAATAATCAACATAATAAATATTAAAGTTTACTTTATATTCAAAATAAAACACATACATACACTATTCATTTTAATTTTGATATATTTAAATTCCTTAGTAAATTTTTGGTTCTAAAATTTATTAAATTGTAATTTAATTTATTTAAATTAAATAAAATCCCAGGATAAATATCCATAAATTTAAACGTAAGTGTTCAAGAACTCAGTTTATATGATTTCTTACTCTTTTGACAATTAGTTTTAAATACAGTTTTTATTAAAATTAATTATTAAAATTATCAATTNAGATGTATAATACAATAATTTATTGTTTATTAGTATAATTATATTATCATAATTAATTAATAACAATTATGGGAAAATAATATAATTTTGGGGATTTTTGAGTCAGTGACAAATGAAGGCCTGAAACTATTGATTGCCCCATCCTCAGTTTAGTCCTTTATCGGAAAAGAATCATTAATAAGAGTTTTTATCACAAAAAGAGCTGCTTTACACTAAAATAATATAAATGAAAATTGGACAGAATTTAAAATATAAGTCACAGCGATATTAAACAGCAATAATTGATCAAATGATTAAACAACAAAACAAAATTAGACTTTTTGATAAAATGATTACCTAAATGCGCCTTAAGAAGACTGGATAAGTACTGTGTAACAGACATTTAGTATTATCCACTCTCCTAAGACGGCCAATATCTACAATTAGAGTTATTTTAAGGCTTGCCATATGAGATCCTTGCACATCCAACAGCTGATGGTGAACATATGATGAGAGTGTTTCGACAGCTGTTTCTCTAGATTCCTACTACTAAATATTACTTTCACATTGGTGTCTCTCTATAAACAACCGAATCTAGGAGGGCTCATTTATTTCAACAAGAGTAAAGATGAAATAGTCCGATTCTTAGCACTCACAAGTATATATGTTTTCCTTAACGGCTGGGTGGGTTGTGTATTTCCAGAAAGCTTTGGAGTAGTTAATTTGTAGAGGCTGCTTAAGGTTGTAGAAATTTCTGCAATCCTCTGAGATGATATTATTAAAGCTTAGCTCTTAACACACCATTTTTGATGCAAAATGGAATTCCACGATTCACTTAGAAATCTACTAGACTACAAATAAGCCAACAGCCAGGATCAAAATACTTTTTTCTTTCTTTTTCTTTATAAGTATTTTATAAGCCACCCTTTCAACCACTTAGGATCATGGAGTGTGGGGCTATCTACAGGTTGCAAGCCCATTCTAAACATCCTCAGGACATGGGTCAAGCCAAGCTTTAGTTTATCGATAAAAGCTTGCCTAGGAGGGGATTCGAACTCGCACGCCAGGAATGCGAGGCCTGAATGTATCCCATGAGCTACTCTGGCGCCCCTACAATATACTTTTAAAACGATCTTTGTTCACATTAACATTTGGATTATTTAAATGCACTTGCCTATCTATATGGGAAAGGTGTTTATCCAAAATAATATAATAAATAATGAATAAAACCACTTTCTATTGTTGTATAAATATGAATAGCCTTGAAAAACCTTTGGGCTTAACGTAATTGAAATTGAAAATTTAGAGCAGGGCCATAAAACTAAATATAAAGAGATTCAGAAAAATATAATAATAATTTAAAAAATCAAAGTATTTGTTTGGTCGAAGCCTCCCCATTTTTATATAATACTACATAATCATTAGTTTTAAGATAAATTTTTAGTTATCTAAAATTTCCAATATTGTTTATTAATGGTTTATTGAGATATATTCAAATATTTGTCTTTTCAAGAATTTTTTGAGTTGATATAATACTTCTAAATCTAAGTAAATAAAAATCTCGAGGTTTAAGTAAATATTATACGGAAGGATATGTACAAAAGTATAAGAAATGAAAGGAAGGCGATTGGATAGAACTCCACCCTCAGCCCACGTCCGTCACCCAATCCCTGTGGACTTTTCCTCCTTTCACTCAAATCCTCCCGAACTTCTAGATCGAATAAAACCTACCCTATCGTCATGTCTTAGCCCTACTACTCCATCACACATTAAAAATTAATAAAAAAATTTAAAAACTTTTAATGTCGTAACTATTATTCCTAATAAGCTTATTTTTAATAATATTTTGAATAGTATTAAGATTTTCAACAGCTTACAATTTTGTTGGTTAAAGAATTTATAAATATATTCAAAAAAACTCATAACTTTCTGGAAGGGTGTTAAATTTTAATTATTAAAAAATTCATTTTTTGATTAGTCAAGTAAAATTTTTTTTTTTTTTGTGTATAGTTCATATAATTTGTTGTTTTCTTTTTTTTTATGTTTAAACCAATGGTATACATAAAGACAAACAATAGTCAACATTTTTATTTAATTAAAGTTCCTGCATGATGGCTAGTCATTTAAGTTAGACATGATTTTTTTAATACCCTTTTGAATTTTAAATACCCCTGGAGATTTTTATAAGTTACCCAACATATAATCCATATAATACAAGTAACTCATATAAATTAGGCTCAAAAAGTCCTACTAAATGTATATCGTATAAAATTCTTTCTATTTTTTTATAGCTACATTTGTAGCTTCAGTCATGGAGTAGAACATAATTTCAGTTTCTCTTAAGTACATTCAGTGAAGAATTTTATTTATGTATATATATATANATATATATATATAATAAGAAAATGTGTAGTAAACACACTAAAAGAAAAAAATTAGAATGATAAAAATTTTCGGGGAGACTACTCGCTCTTCTTCAGTGAGGAGTGAAAAGAGACATTATTGTTTCATTTTCTATATACATTATATATATTTCTAAACACATATATATCATCTTGCCATCCAAGTTTTTTTTTTTTTTTTTAGAAATCTGTTAGATTACAATTTGTATAATAATTAAAATCCTAGATAACACGATAGGCTCAACAAGTTTTTTGATCAAGTCCTCACTCGGAGCACCGGCTTAGCCTACAAAATCATTTCAGAACTCCAGGTGCTCTCAGAGCCCTGTCTTTAAGAATCTTTTTTGGAGAATACTCAAATACTTTAAATAGAATAATGAACTAGCGTTTAAATACTATAAATAACAGATAATTATTCTAAAGGTAATTTTTAATACACTTAATAAGTAAATTATGATTTTTCAATTAATTAAAAAAAGTATTTAAAAAATATGAAAAAAATTGAATGCCTCGTCTTTTCAAGGAATAAGTGATAACTCGCCTTTAACGCCAAAAGGTATCCTGATTGGAGAGCGAATATTTTTTCGTATTTTGAAAGGCCAGAGACGACTTTATAAAAAGTTTGTGATAGAGCTTCTTTGAAGGCGATAAACCTGCCTTTGAGATGACAGTTGACTTAGGCCTCAAGTTAACCTCCATCGTTTCAGAACTCGCTAGTCCATTTTTTTTTCTTTTTGAAGGGGGCTTATTTGTTTTCTTTAATTCAATTTAATAAATATATAAGGTTTTTATCAAAGAAAGCTTATCGCAAGAGATAAATATATATCAGGTTTAATTGCCATGTGATAGGAATGTTTTTTCTTTAAAAATAAAAACGTATTATCTGAAAGTTTTGCGCATTTTTTTAGTTATACTAGAATGGTAAAACAATTAATAATAATAAATATGTCTTATATTATGAAAAAATATCTAAAAGTAATTATTATGGATCACGAAATTGCCGAAGTCGTCACAAGTCACTAAGCCGGACCTCTATTCTGATTTGGCCTAAGCTCTTTGCTAGATGAGGAGGTTAAAGTGACGGTATTTAATTAAATGAGACTTTATTACAACAGTTAGTTTATTTACTGACAGATAAAGGTATGCTAGACGAACAAAAAGTCTATTTAGATTTTCTTCCGCACAAATAATATAAATGTCTGGATCGCTTTAAGATTGACTAAACCATCGATTGTGGTAACAACCACTTATTGCTATTTTGCTGGAAAATGGATTATCTCAAAGAGGTAAGGAAAAATTTAGAGGGCCCTACGATTTAAGTATCTAAGACTGATATCTTCTACAAATTCAGTATGGTTTCAAAAATGTTTCTTGGTTTTGTTAAAGATCGGTGAGAAAAGGGGAAAAATACTCCCAGTTACGTTCCCTAGATATTTTTTTTTTAATTTGCCTTCGTATACCCTAATGGAATATAAGCGTTAGAAAATTGCACTTTACACAATTAAGTTTTTGAATAATTGTTTTATTGACACTAATAGTTAAAAACTTTACGTTTAATTTAGAAATATTTAGTTACTATCGATGTCGTATTGATTTGTGATGAGAAATTGTTCAGGGACACAGTCAAATCTGCCAACGTATCGACCTAAATTTTAGGCCTTCTTGTAAACTAATTACCAAAAGAAACACATAAACGGAATATTCAAAAAAGTTCTATATCTTATAAAAAAGAAATTAATAAAAGGATAAAAATTGTATATAATAAACAATATAAATTTATGAATAATTGGACTGAGTACTGGACATATATAGAAAATAGGAAGTATGAAAATTTTTAAGTGCTTAAAAAAATAGGCGTTATCAATGGAGAGAGTCCTGCTTTGGGATTACTAAATAATGACTGAGAATTATTTCTTGAAATTCATTTATTTAGACTTATTTTTATATAGCGCGTGTATGTTTTTATTTTTTACTCAGTCATGAAGAAGCCATGAAATTTAGGCCGAAACGTTGTCAACAATAACTGAATCCCCGATCAATCCCTCTTCAAGAAGTTCGACAGTCAACCAAAAATCGTCAAAACCACGCCATGTTTTCCTAGGGTCCTCTGGTATCCAGAAAAAAAAACTATTCATTTACAGAAAAATGTCTTTAAGTTAAAACTAACTCTTAAAACCAAGAGAATAAAAATTTGACAACAAAATTTCAATGTAATGTTTACACTAAATCTAAATGTAATCATTAACATGCAAGTGATGGATCAAAGTCTTACAAAATTAGGTGAATTTTCGAAACAGGTTGAACTTGACTGACAAATATTTTTAAACAAGTTTTAGCAGTTTCCAAGAGATTTATGTACGGCAGACAGACGATTTATTTATTCAGTTTTCAGATTGAAAAGTAATACATCATATACGGAGGGGGCATTACAATTTTGACTTTTAGGGTCGTTTCTTTTCCGGTAAGAAAAAAAAATTGTATACACAACTAAAACTGGTGGCCAGTTATAAAGTTAGTTCCTTCCTTCCTTGGAGCTCTATAGAGTGAAGATATCCTGGAAATGGCAAGAATTTTGAACTAAACTTGTTTTGGATGAGTTTTCTTCTTCCTTTTTCACCAACAAAAACAAGTGTCTAAACAACAAAAAACTTTCAACAGTCTTCAATTGAATGTGTCCCTTTCAAGCTGAAACCCTTTCACGGGGAATTCTTCCCCCCCCCCCCACCACCACACTGCCCTCGACAGCATTTGTTGCTGTCAGCAATGGCTAAAATGTCAAACTTTAGTTCCCCATTAGTACTGTGTCAGCAATTTAAAACCCCTCTGACGAATTTAGGCGTTCGTACGGAATGAGAAAACCACTTCCAGACCTTCAGGAATTGCTTTATAGGTGATCAGTGGACTCTACTCAGCACGACTCAAGCTTTGAGCTTTGTTGCTCCGTCGCCTTTGCTAAAACACCCATAAACAATCCTAGTCCTCAATCATCTTTAGTTATTCTTAATAGTTATAGTTAAATCTGTTAAACTCTTCTACATAAGCCAAATGAATCTTCTTAATTATGGGTACAATTACTAAGCTTGATCCTTTAGCCTCATGAAATTTTCTAAGTTTCAAATATTTAATCAATTAATGAGAGGGAATAGAACAAAAAAAATCTATTTGTCCCAGCCAGGACTCGAACCTGGACCTTCGGGTCAGTATGCTAAACCATTACACCACTGGGACGAGCTAGATAACTTATTAAATTCCCACCACAATACCAAGAGCCTAACCCTCGAGAAAGACGAATACATCGTCTTTCTCGAGGGAGCAGACATTGTCAAGCTATTTGTTGAGTATTTTGGTTTAGCATGCCGGCCCGGATAGCAGGAAATCCAGGTTCGAGTCCTGGCTGGGACAGATAGATTTCTTTGTTCTATTTCCTCGCATTAATTGTTAAAAAAGTACGTGGGATAATACACCACAACCAAATAAACATTTACAAAGTCAAATATTTAATGTTACCGAAATGGTAGTTAACCTTTTTGGACTATTTTTTGCACTATTCTTCCCTTTAAAAATCTAGCTATTCATATTTATCCCATACTTTTTTTTAAATTTTAGCACTACAGATCCTACATTTAAGAAGCTAAAAATATGGTTCTATAGAAAATATGGAAATAGATTTCAAAAGTATATATATANACCGCTGGTTCCTTACATGGTCGAGAACATTTACTTAGAGGTTGGAGACCACCTGCATAAATCCCAATGTGTTATTGCGATTCGAACCGGCGGAAGGTTTTATGATTTCTATTTACTATAGAAACCAGTTCTAGGTTATAGAGACCAGGAGTGCAAAACAAGCTAGGATTTCTTTATTCACGATTAACGCACACGAGAAAAGATGTATAATCAGCGTACAATTGAGGGTGGGTAATCAGCACACTGAGTTTGGTAGCCAATAATTTTTGACAATAACGAATTTCTTTTCTTTTTTTTAATTCGGTCAAATAAAATATTGATATTTGTTTTTAAAATTATAATATAATGAATAATATTAATATAAATTATAATAATAATAATATAAATTTATGAAATTATAACGCTGTACAAATACATGGTTTTATTTTTTGTGTGTCCTGATGAAGGCCTGTAATTCAGTCCAAAACGACGGCTAAAATTACAACTCGTGGTTGAAAATTTCGTTTTGTTTAAAATCTCTAAACGCCCCAATCTCGAACGTATTTTGTACAATGTTATCAACAATGACTACATACAGCATCCTGCATATTCAACTTGTGTACGTCCATTTTTAATATAAATGAACAGAAGTGAGAAATATATTTATGGCTTACGTTAATGAGGGACTTCTTGCGACACTAAATTGAAGTAGATTTCCTCAGCAATGTACCAAGTTATTACTCCGGCATGGTTTGCATGGAGTAATGGCTTCAATTCCCACCCAAATGGGACCATCCCACCTAAATGGGATACCACCCATCAGTGTTTAGATAACAGGAACGACCTGCCGGCCCCACACTTCCTAGTTGTATGGAGTAGATAAAACTACAAATATGTATGCTGTACGAAGGCCGAAAATTTCCCTTATCTAATGACATTTCTGATGATCATTCTCATACGGAATTATTGTTATTGAAATCTACTTAAATGGTTTCAGTACATAGAAATGTATTGAATTATAATTATCAATTGCCTGAACTGTGATGGAGATCTTACATAAATGAATAATAACAAAATGGACTCATATGTAATTTGAGTGAAGATATATATCCTCTGTCACAAATGTATTCGACTGGGAAAACTTTCGGTGCCAAATGCAAAATAAGGACTTATCCTTTCTGGACTCTTGTCTAGTGGACAAGTGGAGTAAGAACGTTTTGTTATTATCTATTCATTAAAGGTAAATCAGAAATGGTTACATTTTAGTCAATGATATGATAACAATGACTGCTACCTTAAAATGTATTGCAAAATCATTGATATTACATCTAAATATAACATAATATGGATAAAAAGAAAATCTGCTTTATGACATAAAATGGTATATATATATATATATATATATATATTTGTGTGTGTACGTGTGTGTGTGTATATGATACATANTATATATATATAATGACATTAAATGGATGGAATATGTGGTTGTCCACATGTTTTTTTAAACAAAATAATAAAATCAGAACATTTTGGCATTTTTTCATTTATTTATATATGCTACGAAATAAATAAATGAATTGAACAATACATTATTAATACAACTATGAATATATTATTTATAAAGTTATCATTCTTAGAGTGAAAAACAATCATAAAATCCCAATTTTTTATCTATTCTTATTTTTCTTTAACTTCATCTACGTATCTTCTTTACATTAATTGCTATCTACAAGTTTTGCAAAAATATTTTGTATTTAGAAATTGAAATTTTATTTCAAAACCTATATTTATTGCCTACCTACATTTTTATGTAACTAGAATAATAAATTATTATATGATAATGACATTATAATATGGGTCAAGCCAAG
>KZ807734.1:159929-170485 GCA_000696205.2 Oncopeltus fasciatus | reverse complement strand
AAAATATTTTAATGAGAAAAAAAAATTATAAGTTTGGGGATTTTTTAAATTAATGATACAATATAAAAGAGAAAAAATAAGGGAGCTAAGGGGTTGCCTTGTGACTTGCCTTATCAAACCGAGAAGTGAAATAGAAGCGTGCGCCTAGGTGGAGATCAGGGGGTGGACTGAGGGCGCGCGGGGGTGACAAGGAACACTGCGCGTGCGCCTTCACCCGGCCTGCAACAGGTACGTCTCGTGGTCCTCCCCACAAGTAGGCTACCCCTTTATTTACCATTTTAATCCTAGGGTTCCCCGCCACCCTCCAGCCCACAGCCCCTTCAACCGTCGCGAGTCCCGAGCACAAAAGGCACCGATATTCCTTTAAAGAGATGGGATCAATACTTTCACGCGAACAAATATTATTTATAGCAAGTATGTTATTGCATGTAATCAATAATATACAAATGGAGATGAAAGTAGCACGTATGAATTTGTCAACATAGGCTATTCATATACATGTCTACATACAGTAACAGGAATAAATGATTATAATAATAACATATCAATGGAAATTATAAAGCCCGAAGAACGGAAAAAATCAAAAGAGAACCTTGAGATTGAATAGAATAACGCACTTCTAGTTACCTATAGCATTGCTCATATATATGTTGTTCTTTGTATCACTTTTGCAGCCAATAAATTCTGAGTTAACTCAGAATTCCCTGTTAATTCTAGGGGTCACAAGTCCATCGCGCAGGAACCAATGAAAACCAATCTAATTCCAAACCACCTTACTTAGTAGTACTTTCTTTAAGTCAGAGTCTAATGTATATATTTTTTTTNCTAACAAATTCAGGATATATTCAGCTTTTCATTGCAAATCATTGAAGTAATTTATTTTTCGTAGAAAGTAGATAAAGGATTTGAAAGGGAACTAAAATTTATAGTGACAAAATATTCGTTGTTGTTTGACTTAAGAAAAAATGTGATTTATAAAAGTCAATATACAATTAATGCACATTAAGATAGGTAATTACGAATGTATTTAGAGTAGCTACAACCCCACTACATTTTCCTGGTCAGCCTACACCAAACTTTAGTAGTCATATCTTGTATTCTTATTGTTCTCTCCAGAATATTATTAAATTATTAATTTAATTAACAAGACTAGACTATTATGTACTGAGATTTGTTGAGTTTCGGAAATAATTATGACGTATATTTGTTGCAAATAATTTGCGATAATTGCTAAATAATTACGAAAGATAATCAGTAATATTACTTGTAGGATAAGAGTTTTGCGGATGACTAGGATTAGAAGATTTGAAATGACGTCATGTCATGGCAGGCAGTTTGGAAAATAATCCAAAATAGTCTTACTGTCGATATCAGGTTGTCAAAAAAGTAATCTTACCTTTACTTTAAATAACCTTTTTTTTTTGTTTGTCTTTTACCGTATTAACCACTTAGAGTCAAGGGGAGAGGGGCTATCAACAGGTAGCCACCCCATTCTACACATCCATGGATCAGAACAAGGGTTTATAAATAGATAAAAGCTTGCCCAGGGAGGGATTTGAACCTTCAGTACCAGGATCGCGGGACCAGAACGGATCGCATGAGCTACCCTGGCGCCCCTTTAAATAACTGTCTCTATCCTGGACCATACAAATCAGCCCGTTAAAGTTTCCAAACTGGCAGTGAGCCGAAGTAAAGCAATTTATAATATACGAATCTATTACTCGGACATGGACATTAGAGACTTATGCGTTCGTGCTCAGAAATAAGATACCACATCATGTAAGCTTGAATCAAGGGAACTTCATTGGGCTGGATATTACACGCTTCCAGCAGAGATAGGCGGAGTTAAGCGAGAAGAGGGAGGTTAGTCCATGTACGTAACTTGGTTAAAAAGAAAAGTTGGCAATTGAGTTTACTATCACCTTACCTCGGTGGGGCTCTTCTGACCGTCCCTGGAAGACGAGTCAGCAAAAATCAAGCTTGAGGAGAAAATTGAGTGAAGTAATGTTTACTGGATGGAGGGGTTGCTCTTAAAGAGTTAAGAATTATCGTTGGCAAGGAAGCTGTACCAATCTGGTGTGCATATAGATTCCCCCCCCCCCTTTCCTTCGAATTTCCTCTTTGGGAATATTAACGACTCCAGCAGCCAGTAGGACGTTGAATACAGCCACTGAAGACGGATTCTTTTAGGTATAATAATTACTTGAGAAAAGGTTACGCCTGCCAATTAATACGCAGGTAGGAGATTGATAACATGGTGTTTACTCCTCTAAGCCGTCACAAATCTCAATGAAGTCGAAAATTTAAGACTTGCTTTACTTATGTCTCCTGAACTAGAGGAGTAGGGTAGGTTTAAATTGTTCTTCTAATGGGTCTAGGGTTGTTATAAATCAATACCAGGATATTGATATGTTCAGGAGTGTTAAGTTGCGGAGATGCCATCAAACAAATGTACCAAGAGAATCAGGATACTCAGTACTTCTTGACAGAAATGTGTGTCATGCGAATTATTTATTTATTTGTAATTTGTTTAGCCTTTCAATAACGAAACAATCAGAAACGGAATGCGCTTAGACTTTAAGATTCCTTCCCACGCCAATATAAATCTATTGTCGCAGAATATAGGTGTTTATTTAAACATATGTGTATATTTATATACACGCACCTAGTACCTGGCCTCTTATTTCTCTAACCTCTGAGCCAAATTCTTGCCTGTAGGCTGGAGGAGACACCAGACCAAAGGACTCTTCTCGTCCTCTGATTAATGGACACCCACAAAAGCTTACCGCAAAGTCAAAGATACGGTATTAAAGACAGTACGCTCCCATTCATCTCCTAAATTCAACTTTTTTACTGAGGAGGCTGAGAAGTTCGTAAAAAATTATAATTCTCAAGTGAAATCCGACTCAGACCTTTTTTTTGAATCAACTCCATAATGTTTGAAAGGCTCGAAAAGTATTCCAAATTTTAGTAATACTAACTTTTAGAATTATTGACGCAATTTACAATTAGAACACTTATGACTCCTCAAGATAAACTGTCATTTTTATTTACCGTTTTTTCATCCGGGTTGGACCGTGTCAAATTGTTGTTATTTGCCTAGCTTTCGCAAATCATGTGATGGCTTCTTCAGGGATGAAAAGAGAATGAGAGTTGTAAAAGAGAGATTTTTAAAATCCAGGTGGTATATAATTACCATGTTTTATACACCACCTGGTATATGGTAATAAACTAATTATTCTTGAAAAAAAAGAGCACTTGTAATTATATTAGGGACAAGTATATATTATTCAAGAGACAAAATTCTGTTGGAATCGAGTAATATCTTGTAGAGACAATTCATTGAATATTATTTTTATAATGAATTTTATGCTTCACATGCAATCATTTTAATAATTTAATTATTAAAAAAATATTTTTATATGAAAAGTACATTTTTATTATGACAATTAACATTGTTATTGAGACATAAATTGTATTATTTAATTATATTATCATAAAGATGATTTTACATACTGCCTTTAGACTTAAAAATAGTACATATACATATTTCATTACTAATACAAATCTCTGGTGAAATTTATGTACTAAAGAATTTTTCTATATGTATATTACATGTCAATAATATACATCAACTTATGTGATTGACATATTATTTAGATAAACAAATGTAATGGGGTGTCAGGGTAGCTCATGGGATCCGTTTGGTTCTCGCAATCCTGGCGCTGGTCGAATCCTGCCTAGGGGAAGCTTTAATCGATAAATAAAAGCTTGTCCTGTACCATGAATGTTTAGAATGGGAACATGTAAATAGCCTCCACCTTCATGACCCTAAGTAGTTGAAAGGGAAGCTAACACTTAATAAAAAATAAAGATTGATTTAACATTTATTTTATTATTTATTTAGCATTACTAATTTAATTTTGAATTTTTAACTATTACTTGGCTGATCTACAGTTAAGAAAAGTTGTTTTTTAAGGCACTCTCTGAAGTACCTCTATTCCAGACTTAATTTTATTAAAATTATATGGTAACACACTACTATTGTGGAAATAAAAAAAATTGAAATATAAATCTTAACCAATCAATAGAAGAGCAATTTCTTTTTGAGAATTAACATGTCTTGTTCTCAAAAAGAATTATAAATTTACTGATGAATAGCTGGGAAAAAAATCTCAATTTTCTGTTAATTCAGCACCTCTCCCTCATCTCTGATTTTCCCTAAAAAAATGAAAAACTCTTCTTCTCAACAAAGATTGTAATTATTTTGAATTTCATTATGACCCTTCATAAAGTTAGGCCTAATTATAAAATAAGTTCTTGAAAAAATAATTAGGGCATTCACCAAATAATGGGCTACCCACCATTATACTGAAAGCAATAATGGGTTCAAGGGTCCTTAAACTTTGAGTTAAAGATTCCTTAAATGTTAATATAATAATATATATATATATATATATATATATATATATATATATATATAAACTATAATAAATTTNTATATGTGTGTGTGTGTGTGTGTGTGTGTGTGTGTGTGTGTGTGTCAAATTTTTAATGCCAGACTCTCCAAGAGGAGAATAAGCTGTTAGCAGTATTCTGAAGAAATAGGATAATCACCTTATTTAATCACTTTAAAGACAGCTCTTTATGAAAGCTGTGGTTAAAAAAGTTCTTGTTGATCCTTGTTCTTGTTGATACAGACTTCAATTAGGTATAGAAAAAATTTTGCCTCCCTTCATATGTTTTATTTAAAAAATGTTTTATCAGGACCGGTTTCAGTGAAGTTCACTATCATCAGGCTAAAAATTAACAATTACATTAATTAATATAAATATAATTTTCCATAGAAAAAATAATTCTGATTTCTCATTGGAAATTTATTTTAAAACTAAAATATAAATTGTCTAAAAATAATATGCATTTATCCAAAATATCCTTAAACTAATATCCTTCATAGTTATAGAAGGTCTGATGGCCAGTATTTATCCATTGAACAGTCTATCTCTCACTCTCTCTCCCTCCTCCTTATGCCCATGTATCTCGCTCTGTGAGTTCCAAAAGATCACTGTGTAAAAGAGTTCAAAATTAGGCAATTGCTCCTTCAGAAACTGTTTGCACTCTATTACTCTTTCCTTGTGTATTTAAGGTACCTCCATTATTGTTGTGCATTACTTTCTAAATTAAGACAGGTTTAAATTTGATCCTAAACTTGATTTTTAAATATTCAAATATAATTTTGTGAAAAAATTTGTATATTTAAGGTTCTCACAGGCTTTGGGTTTGTTTCTGAATAATTAATTGCATTTACTATTCCGGGTTTGCTTGGTTATGCTTTATTAAATTGTGATAAGTAAGATCACTGGATATTATTCTTGAGTTAAACAAAAATTTTAAGTTATTACTTTTTTAAGCAACAATACCGTAAAACAATTCATTGGTAGTTTTTTTCTGCATGAGCCATATTCCCTGAACAGGTTTGAAATGAGTCCTGAGATTTTTGGTACAAAACTATAGTGTGGTTGTGTGTGTGTGTGTGTGCCAGCATGCATGTGTGACATTAGGATGAATGATGATGAATGTAGAGCTATGATGAATATAAATATAAATAAACAGGAAAAGAAATATAAATACAGAATTCACAAAAATAGAATGATGAATGATTAAATTAAATCATTTAAATGAAAATGTTAAATTTTCAGGAAAAGTCAGTTCTGGGGAGTCATCCTTACTCAGAGAGAAATATAAATTAACTCATTATACATATAAAATTTTCAGTTGCCTTTATACACCTGCCAATGGCTGACACTATGCAGAGCCCCCTTCTCTGCACAGTAGTAGAATTCCCAATGATGACTATACCCCAGAGTATAAAATCTTTAAATAAGATCATATTTGATTATTCTCATAATACTTAGGGCCCTTTCCACAGATCTCTTATATTCACATTTTTTGACAAAGCTTTTAAAAAATATACTTGATTCTTTTCTGATTCTTCAGAAATTAGAAGAAGCTGATAAACATTTTGGAACTGTTACTTTATATAAAAGCTAAATTAATAGATACAGTATCTAATTTTTCAACATTTATAATCTTACATAAATGTTGGAAAATTAGAATAATTATCTAATAAAAACTGCTTATATTACTAAAACAGAATATTATTAAAACAGTTGAGCAGGCCTTCCTATTTTTAAAACTGAGATACCATGATAATAGCTCAAAGAGATATATCATGCATTTTTGGTAAGGAATATAATCTTGGAGGAAATACAATATTTGCCAGTGAAAAGATATACAGAGCATTCTAGATCGTAATGCAATTTTGATGAAAAACATATGCTAGACCTTCAATTTTTAATCAGTTATTATTTATAATGAAAATATAAAAATAAGTTCTAATGAAAATTATAGCATTCAAATATGTTTAAGATAACTAAAAATTTCCTTTTTATTTATTTTAACCTTCTTTTATTTATTTCAGAGAACAATTTTATTTAACTTGATTATAATTTATTTACAATGATAATTCCATATAGTGACTCATTCTATAAAATTATTGCACATTGATATTATCATATTCCATTAAGCCCCATTACATTTCTAGTATATCCTCCTTATGAAGACCTTATAATACTTAGAACAAAGGTTTGAAACAATTTTATATGATTTTGATATTAATATTCCTCAGATTGCTAAGGTTTTTTTTTTTTTTAAAGTATTTTTATGTCATGCTGAAGACATTAAACATTGAAGGAATTCTGTTTAGAGTAAGTTAACTATTAATCCACTCTGTAATATAAGTAAGACAAAATAGCAAAGTATCTCTAACACTACCATGTTTGTTAATAGAAGAACATTTATTTTTATTGCCTATATTTTATTTTCTATTGTGTGAAGCTGTGAACAATTAAGACAATCATGCAACATTTTTTGGTGAACATACATTTTAAAAAAATAGTAAAACCAAATTCATACTAGACTCAGGTTCTATTGACCATTTGGTTATAAAAGGCTTTTAATAATATATGACTGACAGAGTTGCAAACACCACTTGTAATAAATATGGCAAATGGTGATGATATTAAAAAAAAGTCTGATACTCTTCACTTTTCGAGTGGTAATATAATGATTAAACTAAAAGCACTATACCTAACTCAACTGTTAATTGGCTTTCTGTTAAGAAGACAGAAAGTCCAGTATCTGGAAAAAAAGTAATCTTCAAAAATTTGATAGCAGGAATTTCTGTATAGAAGGTAAATTATTGCGAAAACTGTACATGGCCAGGATGATGATTTGTTCCATGGAACTGTGTAATCAGCAGTCTCTTCTGATGGATATACTTGGCAAAGAGGTTTGGGGGCCTATTCATTAATGAAGTACGTGATGCATACCATCGAGGGAAACAATTTTAGAGAATAAAAGAACGCCAACACAAACACTTTGAAGAGATATCACACATAAACATCAACAGTCCTGTATCCACTTCCACAAATAATAGCAAAAATTCTATCAGCTAATTGTTGATGACTATTCAAATTTCTGTGTCGTATATTTATATAAATCTAAAGATGAGGCAACACTAAGTTTAATGAATTATATCAAGGAACTGATTACAAAGTTTGGACCAGTCAGTAAAATTAGATGTGATAATGGAGGGTAGTTTAAGAACAATAAGTTAAGGAATTTTTGTCATGATAATGGATAACAAATTTAGTATAATGCTCTGTATTCAATCAAATGAATGATGTAAGTGAAAGAATTAATAGAACATTGCTCAATGAGGTTAGAACATGTTGGTGGATACTCTATTACCTAAGCATTTATGGGATGGAGCAATCAGAATAGCTGCGTGCCAATTGAATAAACCACCAACTGAAGCTTTAAAAGGGAAAATTCCCGCTAGACTTTATTGGTAAGTTAGGCGAGCCAAAATTAAAGATATTTGGATCCAAAGCTTGGATGATAAAGTTACTAAAAGGAGACTAATTGGAACTACGTGCTAGGCCTGATGTTTTTGATGGATATGGAATATTGTTTATGGAATCAAGAAGAAAATACCATTCAAATTTCCCGTGATTTAACAATATGAATCAAATGTTAAATTCAGAGCTTTAAATGAACAGGTCCAAACACCTTGGAAGATAGTCACAAATAATGAGATGGAGACGGAGTATACAGGAAGATGTTTTTTTGTTGGGGTTCGGTCAAGGTAGATCCTAAAAAAATACCAAATTTAAAAAAAAAAGTGTATTTGAGTTTTTTTTTAAATTATCTGCCGACGTTTTGGCTTACATTGTAAGCCATCTTCAGGGCTGTAGAAATACAATGCCATGAGAATACAATAATAATTTACAATATTATAATATAGAATTGCCATAATGTAATATGATATCAAAAGTACGAATGTTGTAAGATATGTAGGAGTATTCAACATGCAGGTGTTAGACTCCCACACGCACAGGTACACACACACACACACATATACATATAAATATATATATATATATATATATATATATATATTGATANTATATATATAGACACACACAAGCATTTAAGAAGTGATTGATCTGACATACCTTAAAGATGGGTGATTCTAAGTGAAAATAAAAACAATACTTAATTCAAAATAATGACAAATGCCCTAATGTTATAAATTTATCATCAAAAATGTGTAAAGATAACTATGATTTTGGCCTACTAAATCTTTTTGTTGTACCCTTTCTTCCATTCCATGAAATATCTGCTGCATTTCATATAGAGCCAAATTCACTCATTCAATATTCATAAAATGCTCTCTTTAAAGAATTTACAGGATGTCATGCTGAATCTAAGGATCAGATATATTGGAAGAGATAGATTAATAAATTATAGAAAATTTTATTTTTTATAAGAGTAGTGTATCTAAGAAATTTAAAATCCTGTATTTTTTCTGTCTCAATAGCAAACTGTAAGCTTTTATCTTAATAGTTTAAACATCTATAAAATGTATTAGTTCTTCACAAATTCCATTAGAATAAATATCATCTAAATAACATACTTAACTCAGTATATTTTTAAGAAGTGATTTTTTTCATTTAATAAGTAATATCTTTCAAGATTACCTATTCCTAACTCAGAGATCCCATGGCTGCTGGCTGGGAAGAAAAATAAATCTTCCTAAATAAAAGTATTACATTTACTATTTTTCAAATAGTATTATGTGTATTTGTAAGTATAATTTGGTAGTATACCAAAAAATCAAAATTATTTAATACTAATACAGTTGTTTTGCTTAAGGCTTGAATTTTCAATGTCCAGTAATTTTCAGATTATTGATTTCAGAATAATCAATTTAAACCTTGTCAATCTTGAAAAATAAATCTAAACTAGGTTTTTTTTTTTGTTTTTCATCCTAATAAGTTCAATTAAAAAAATTGGCCAAAATTGTATGTTCCCTTTAAATATTTTTGATGATTCCATCTGATCAAATGCCTTAAAGACATTTTTGTCAAACAAATCTATGAGATCAACAATCATTAAACAGTTATTATTAAGAAACCAAAGATTTTAGTACCATATAAATATTGTTCACGTAGGCTTCCACAGTCATCAGATGTATGTAAAGTATGGAAAAAACTTTACATACATATAAATATTCTTTAATATTAGCTCCACTCCTGCTATGATAATTATCTTCAATAAATTATTTTTAGCCTTCTTCAATTAGATTTCTTAGTTCATAAGAGCTTTTCATAAGGAGGTTGTTTGTTTTTTTAATAAAATAAATAAATAATTTTATTTTGATGAATAATAATAAAATAATAATTAATAACTATTTTCAAAAAAGTCATATATTTTAAGATCAATACTGTTTGTTCCATTTATAGTATAAGTACTGCCGAATCGAGTAGTAATCTGAAAAAAAAAACCAAAATAAATGTATTTCCATATTTAATAAAACAATTATAATATTATTTTATAAATAATAACTAGGATTAATAAATTAAGTTTAATATGTGTAAAAATTTTTTTTTTACAACCCAGAAGCACCTAGATGTTACGGCCTTCCAAAAATGCACAAACCTCTCCACTCCTTTTTATCCAATTAACTCTCCTTCTTCCAAACTCAGCAAATTTTTCCTACCATCCCTCCAGATACTCAACCAACAAAACTCTTACAATATAAAAAAAAAACTCTTTTGACCTCCAAACACCACTTGAATCCCTACTTATCCCAAAAGGTTACATTGTTTATTCCCTAGACGCTGAATCTCTCTTCACTATTATCCAAGACCACAGAACCCTTAATCAATCCATTAACCTCGAGTCTCTTTCCCTTTGTTGTACTTTTGGTTATTTCCTTTTTCAAAGAAATTACTATAACCAGATTAGTGGTCTGGCTAAGGGAAATAACCTTTCTCCTAATATTTCCAATATTACCCTCAATGACTTCCTAGACTCCATCCTTTCCAAACAACATCTTATTTCTCAGAAAATATATTCATGACCTGTTCCTCATTCTTAATCCAGAAAAAATCCCTCAAATTCTTACTGCATTTAACTCCTATCATCTC
>KZ807734.1:102119-131146 GCA_000696205.2 Oncopeltus fasciatus | reverse complement strand
AAATAAAATTTATAATAATAATAAATTATCAGCAACATTGTTTAATTTATAATATATTATACTACTTGTAAAAAAGTGCAGATAAAATTGTTAATCACTTCCTTAGATTAGTATTTTTTTTTTAAATCGTTATTTGTTTAGGTCTGTTAATGTATACATTTGATAAATATTCGAATATTTATTCATCTTGATATATATTAGTTTGCTCACGATAGGATATTAGAGGAAATAAATATATATTTGTGAAACCCCTTGTGAATATTGCATAATATTTATAAATAATCTGTTAATATTTTAAATATTTTTTTCATATATTCAGAAATAAAGGATAGATACCACAATTAATATAAATTAGGCTATCGAAAGGGTGGATTAAATTAAGAGAGTTCTCGCAAGGGCAGGAATGGTGTCCTTTGAATATCAGCTGCGATCCTTAGGACATTGGCCTTCAGATTCAAGCCTACTCCTGCTCAAGAGTGTGAACATAATGTCTATCTAGATATATAAATATCTTCTAATTTGATTATTGTGGATAGTGTATTATGATTTCAGTTTTTGAAGATATGAAACTATTAGAGCAAAATATATATATATATATTTTTTTTATGACTGTTTTTATTATGCTGGAGAAATTAGTTCTGGTTTCGAACAGGATCAGAAAAATAAAATACACCATACTTGCTTTGGGTAATTATTTTGTTATTGCCGACGTTTCGACTTAACTTGTACGTCATCAAGGCGATAGCTATATCTGGAGATCTCTCCGAGGGTGGTTTATGATCACATCTCAGAGTACAGAACTACGTAAACCAGGCCGAAGCCCTGACTAATTTCTCCAGCATAATACTCGACGGCCAACGAACCTCCAACCATGTCAACTGTTCATTTTCGTGATCTTTCGCTTTTTATAAAAAATTAACATACTATGCAGTATATATCAATTGAATGAAAAGTGAAATTCGTGAGTTAATATTGAATATGTCATTCATTTCTATTTTCCATAAAATGTTTTACTTTTATTTTAAATTCAAAAGTATTATCATTGTTTAATATTTAATTGTTTTTAAAATCAGGTATTTCAGAGACAATGGTCATATACTGTCTGATTACTGATGTTTTTAAATGAAGCTATGTTTTGCTTTTTTATTTTTCTCGAGTTGTGTGGATTTTACTTATTATAAAATTTGTTATATGGGCATTTAATATTTAAAAAAATAGTGTTGGTCGTTACTATTATACTTCGACGTGCTCTTAGTGTGGACGTTTCTATTGTTTTGTTGTGTTCTTCTGTTTATTGTTTCATACTCTTTTAGTGTATCTGATTCCTTCTCAATCCAGGCATCCAGGTTTCTGAACAGTTCACTCCCCAGCAAAAACTTTCAACTGTTGAAAAGGCTACCACAGAATTGGTGGAAATCATTGACAAAGGAAAATTTTATAATATTTTTTAAAAATTTACTAATTTTTTAATTGAAATTTTGAGTTTTAATTGGCAAAGTAGTACTCCTCAACCCTTTTGGGGAATCGATGACGACCACATCAAGAAATATAAGAAAGGGAGAATATCTGAGGATGACCATAATAGGTTATATTGTGAAAAATAAATATATATTTTGGTACACACCTTATGATTTCATGAAAGTCATTTATGGTTATGTTTTTTTTATTACTCGGCACTGACAAAGCTTCTATACCATTCAATGAGAAAGTTAATAGTGATAATTACCTTGAGTGTAGTTTCATATGCATATAGTAGTTTTTAAGTAATTTTAAAACTTTGTTTTGTAATTAGTGTAGCAAGGTTTTAATATACTTTCATGTTTAATCAACTTTCTCGACATTATTCATGGGCTATAGTAGTTAGTAATCTGTTATTACTTTAAAAACGATTGTTTTAACTTGTTTGATTATTGTCTTTCAACGTAATGTTTCTTCTCTTGAGAAATAAATATTCCTAAGTGTCCTTGTAGCCGGCTCGTCTTACCTCCTCCATCACTGCGCAAAACACCCCGCATATGTTGACTTACTACAAATTATGCAACACATCCAGAACTAAATAACAACAATATATAAATAACGTATCCATATAATGTCTCTCCTCCAGATAGATGGGAGTACTTTGTGAAGTAATTTATGAAATAAATAAGAAAAACTATGGCACAGTAGCTACGGGAACTAGCTGATTCTCAATGTCCCATTAAAGATGGACATAATGAGAGAAAATGTAAATTTTGATCTTAAATGTCAGTAAGGAAAATCAAGCAAGAAGCGAGGCTGACACTAGACTGGTCGAGAGATTAGAGTTTTGAGAGGAACTCAGAGAGAACTCAACCTACTAGTCAGATTTAAAAATATTTTACTTATTTTAAACCCTTTTCAAATATATAGTAAAATACAAAACTTTCCCGGTTTCATTCAAAATCTTATCCCTTTAGAAATTTGAAAAAATTAACCGAAATAATGAATTTAGCTTGTAAAATCAAAGAATATGGGGCTCCATCCAACTTTTAAAATTACATTCTCCTGTGTCTTCATTAAGAAAAAAAGAAATTATAAATAGTAAAATATCACGTGGCTGATGATAGGTTGCTCTAAGTCTGAGTTACTTGGAATCTTTAGGTTTCAGGAAAATAAATACGCAAATTAAAAAAAAAAAAAAAAAAAAATCAGGGGCTCCAGGGTAGCTCGTGTGACCTCTTGGAGTCTCGTCATCCTGATGCTGGGAGTTCAAATCCTGCCCTGGGCAAACTTTTATGTCTATTAATACTATCTTGTCGTGAGCTATGGCTGTTTAGAATAGGATGGCAACGAGTAGATAGCCCCACCCTCCATGATGACCCTAAGTGGTTGAATGGGAGACTTACACTTAAAAAAAAAAATGTATTATTTTACATTATTTTATTGATCAATGCCAGCGTTTCGGTCCTGAAGTATATGTCATCATCAGGGCTAAATTGATGTTCGGAGGAATCCTCGTGGGATGATATTTTTGTCTTGTGTAAGACGACATATGATAATTGATTTCAATTCTCGTCTTACACACGACAAGGATAATTTCTCACGGTGATCCCTCAGTACATGAGAACGACCATCACGACGTTCTACGTCAGCTCGTCAAGTTGACATCAATAGCATCCAACTATCCTTTAGGCGAATTTATTTTTGTACCCGGCCAAAACCGTAGGAACCGTAACGATTAAAATAAATAAGGTATTAAATATTTTTTTCAAAATTAAATACTTTTAATAGTACAAACTCCCCCCTCCCACACACACTATCTCTCTACTCCTCTCCCTCTATCTCGGCCAGTTTAGTCATTAATGATCTCATTCAACTGTTTGTGATAAGAAGCTCCAATACAGCTCAAATGAAGTTATATTTATATATAATAACTGAATTATAATAACTTCATAAAATCTGATTATGTACAAATGTTGAGAGAACATAATAATTAACATTAATTCCGAAATCTACTAAAAATATAAATTTTCTCCATAATACTTTCCGAACAATCAATTTATGATGTATTTTATTTATTTTCTTCTTATTTATCTGTTTGAACATTTATCTATTTGACGTCATAGATAGCAGATATTAATTCTTCTAAATGCATCTCTTTATTCTTTAAAAAAACAATCAAGTTTTCGAATCTGTGCGAAAGCTGGGCCAAAAATAACTTTTCGACATGGTCAAACCCAGAAGAAATATTTTTGATGTTTTGAATTTTAATTAGAGGTAAACACTACTATTTATGCTTCGATTTTATGAATAGAATTATTCTGAACGAATAATATAAATATTTTATGTACATGAATGTCATACAAATTCTATGAATGATTAATAAATCGCATCGTAATGTATTTACTTGTGCTCTATATAATTAGGTGCAATGTTTCTTTTTTATGCTCGGGTGGAGGTGATTTTTTTTTATCTTTAAATTTAAATTAAACTCTACATAAATATTTTTATTTTTATTATTCGAGGTCTTTCGAAGTCACAACAGCATCTTCAGGGCTTGCTTTGCGTCAGCTCGTGCTTCTTCTTTTCGAGAGTGAGAAAGCATTCCCCAACTCTTCCTTCCCGGCCAGTCTAGAGCTAAGTTTAATTGCCATACCTTTATCACTCATTGTTGCCTCCGACTGAACTGGGAGTCTAAACCCCCGAGCAGGAGATCCCGGTTCGAGTCCCGGCTGAGGTAGTAAGATTTTTTTTTAATTCTATTCCCTTGCATTTATTATATTGTCTTATTGTGTTCTGGTTTTCATTGTCATGTTCCTATTTTCTTTGAAAAATATAATTTTTTGTTCTGGAGTATCATTTTGAACAGCAATGTTTTTTAAAAGCATGATACAATAGTGTGCTTATATCACTCTAAAAAAAATAACACGCAGGATGTATGAAAAACCCTATAAATAATTCAAGGAGTGAATCTCACCCCCATTAGTCGGATCTTACTATCTCATCGGGACATCGTTGGGAGGATTGAATTTTTACTCCTGCGACTTGGGATAACCACTACATTCCTCTCGAGGGGCACAGAAGAGATAAAAGCGAAGGAGGTTTCGTGACTCAGGACACCATTAAGCGCTCCGCTCAAGGACATCTCGCCTCTTCTCAGAGAGTCCTGGGAACACGGGCTTCAGTGTGGCTTGACGGCGACTCTCTCATGATTCATCCATTTATGGTTACCTTATCTTTCTCTTGAGTGATCCTCAGCAGATTTCCCTGATGAAATCAAACTATTCACTCTCTTTTCATGATATGGCTTTTGAAAAGTTTTCACTTATCTTCCTATAGGGGATGCCAAAAATATGGAACTTTAAAAATTTATTATGCTTCTTTTTATATGTATTTACAGACACGCAGTTTTTAGCGAAAAGAAACTAAACTAGTTATTAAAGCTTATTTTAGTAAATCGTAAATAAAAAGGAGTTGAGTTCGTTAATGAATGAAATCAGTCTAGAAAAAAAGGAGATTTTAAGGAAGTTAAAAATTTAAAATCATAATATTAGCAGTATTGTAACCTTCACGAAACGTGTATATAATCTATATATTATTTTTGCGTAAAAGGCATATTAAAGAAAATACTTAAGAAGGTATATTCGGACGAGGAGGTGGATGAATTTTAAGAAAGATCAAAATTAATTATCAAATTGTTACGGGCTACGGTTCACTATAATTAAGAACAATAAGATAAATTAAAGTTAATTTATTATCACAAATAAGAAATCATAATAATTACAGCTGATAATCAAAACTACTGCATTTCACTGACTAATACATTAATAAATATAAAATATAAATTACTTACAGCTAATAAATTACATAATATGTAAAAATAAATAAAATGTGCTTGGTTATAACACATTATAATGTGTTCTTTATAATGGTAGCCTCTGGCGAGCTGCTTTCATAACTTCGTGGAAGGGACGAGATGAGGCTAGAAGATCAGGATTTCTCAGTATTTCTGCTTCAGAAAAAGGAAGCAGTTGTCATCCTTCAATTCGCTCTTTCCCATACAGGTCTTCAAGCTCCTACTTCCCTACTCTTCAACAGTATTTTTTTATTATTTTTTTTTTATAACATTTATTTACATATTACATTCTGTAAAAAATAAATAAAAACATTTTGTAATTTGATTAAAATGAATAGTAAAAAAAGATAAATGACATTAATGAAAGTCACATGAGGAGGGAAGGTGACCAGTGACACCACTCTCAAATTATTTACAGATTATGTCCCGAGGAGATCGCTTTAACAGTATTATGTTCGTTACATAATAAATATAATTACATTTTAATTTCTTAAAACTCAAATTATTTTTCATGCCTTAAAGGTAGAAATTTACAAATGTAATTACGAAGGTTGAACACTTCTCCCACTATTTCCTCTAGAATATTTTAGAGCTAGACCTGGTTGTTAACACTCATTGGTCTCTGAGGCTTACAAGGCCAAATTCGTCATTTAAACTTATATAATTTCAATTTTTAATGAATTATAGAAACTCCTTTTAGTTTATCATACCATGATTTACCATAGACCATAGTTTCCAGAAAGACTGTTCAACCATAAACCATCGCCTCTCGTCTGTAATTTTTCTGAACTCTGAATATAGGACTATTAGTCTCAAAAATACTCAGCTTCTATTATAAGTAATAAAAATTTTATAGCAAAATTTTTTTTTTTTTTTATTTGAATCCGTTTACTTAGTATTTTTTTTCTCCGGTGCATAAAAATAAATAAATAAAATAATTTATTTTCCTTCCTTCTTTTTACTAAAGCAATCCCGGTATTTAATGTTTATTTTTAAATCCGTTAAATATTGGATAGCTTAAAATTGTATAGCGTAAATCCTAAACAACTGCTAAAAAAAAAAAACCGTGTTACGTCATCCTCTGAAGTACACCATTTTTCTTAATTGATTTTGAAGAATTTCTATAAGTAGCAAGCTATTATTCTTGCTTAACATAAATAAAATAAACATTGACAAATTAATAGACATGCAAATAATATAAAATTTTGAAATAATATTCACCCTACCCCATCGCTCCAATAAATCTGTACAGTAGTCTTCTTTTTCTTCACGAAGGATTGGTGGTGCTAGAGATTCAAGTCCCACCTTGACAAACTGTTATCAATAATTTAGAATAATGTTAGTTTAGAATAATGTGGTTCAATTCAGTAAGACACATAAATATGGCAAGTATAGTTGAATGAGTTGCAAAGAAAAATTTAAAAAATAGTCCGCGAAATCAGTTAGAAATTTGAAAGACTCACTGCATACAATTTATTGTAAATTAAAATTTTCTTCCCGTTGATTACAAATGCGACATATACATAATTTTCGCCCCTTATAATTATTAGCTGATTTCTTAATATCTTCTAGTTCAATGTGTAGAGTACATTGTATTAAATACTAGTATAGACAATGCATAATTCAATTTTATAACTTCAGTGTGTGGCCACACAATGTAGACCATGAAAATTCAAGTTTATATGTTTAGATAAATAATTAGGGTAGCGTAGGCACGGTTTTCGAGGCAAATCTTTAAGCAAACGTTCGAGAAAAATTAGTGAGATTTTTTTTTTCACGTGGTGGAATATTGAAAATTCTGCAAAAATTTCCTATTTTTAGTAAATCAGTGATGAGCAAAAAAAAAAAAAATTTGTATGTCCAATAATGACGTCTATCATCTTTTATATTCCTTTTTAGCCTTTTGTCTTACTCGTATAATCAAAATATTAGTGAAATCTGTTTCTTAAATCGATATGAAATAATCTGTAAGGGAATGAACTAAAATAATTGAATACATTTTAAGACTACACGGTATTAGAAGAAAACTCTGATGTTTCCCAGTTAATTATTTAATTATTAACTTTTTTTTTATTATATGTACATTATTTCCCATAGCTTTCATTCTAAATATATTTCGAAATATATGTCACCACCGTGCTGGTTGGCGCCACTTCTGGAACTCTGGACTATGTTTAGGTCCAAGGCTTGGTGGAGTGCGGATGGAGCAGGCACATGCGCACTCCACAATCAAGCCTTCCTCCGAGAGCATGCACAAAAGCCTGCAATAATGACCACGGGAGAGCCATCGGAGTGGTGCCACTGCCGGTGCCGGTGCTCTTGGGGTTGCCCCTCTTTGGGTTCTCCCTCTGCTCTTCTGCCGTCCCCTTCCCTCCATTACGGTGAAGGAATAGCCATTTCTCACCGGCATTGAAGCAATAATGACCCTAGTGGTTGATTTGCCAAAAAAAAAAAAAAAAAAAAAAAAAAAAAAAAAAAAAAAAAAAAAAAAAAAAAAAAAAAAAAAAAAAAAAAANTTATTTTTTTTTTTTTTATGTGTTAGCCTCCCTTGCAACCACTTAGGGTCATTGGAGGGAGGGGCTATCTATAGGTTGCCACCCCATTTTAAACACCCATGGCTCAGGACAACCTTCTATATTATAAATAAAAGATTGACCTGGCGGGATTTGAACCCGCGGCGTCAGGATTGCGAGACCCGTACGGATCCCCTGAGCTAGCCTGGCGCCCCCTGTTTTCTTCTAATTATCCTTGGTTTGTGAAGAAATAGGGCTAAAATATTATTTACAATATTAAATACTGTGTACATTTCTGTATTTACCGACTCTTTATCTGTCCTTTCAGCTTTACAAAGCCCTTTCACCAACCATTATCTTACAATACACACTCTAAATGCAATAGATCACCTCAACGAGAAAAGCGAGACTTAAATGGAAACCTAGTCACCGCGGAATTTCAGGCAATGAAAATGCAAACGTACTAACAAAGAAAGCGATAAAAGATGGTGAGATTTACTCAAGAGCCATCTTGAATGATGTAAAAGCGCTAGTTAAAAAATTTGTACTCAATAAGTGAGAAAATATTTGGTGGTCAACCAGAGACAAGTTACGCAAGATAAAATCTACCCCGAGAGTATGGTCCAGTTCCATGTCAACTGACCGTAAGAGAGAAGTGGTTTTGGCCAGACTAAGAATAGGACACACAAGACTTACTCATGGCGATATAATGGCAAAGGATAACCCACCCATTTGTGAGGTCTGTGGACAACTTCTTACCATCAAACATATATTTACAGAGTGCCTAAAATATAAAGAAACAAGGAAAAAATATAACTTAAATGGGACACTAGACGAAATTCTATTGGATGACGATAAAGTCATCGACTCTGTAATGAACTTTCTGAAAGAGGGCAGGCTATTAAATCTTATCTAGATGCATTTTCAGTATGCTTCTTTTCCATTCTCTCACAGTTTTTTCTTTCATATAAATTTCATAGTTTCCAAGCACAAAGAAATTACAATGTCCATCCACATAATAACTATTCGCATCAACAATTCATTATACCTCATCATGACCTATTGCTAAGAAATTCTTCTTCTTGAAAATATTTTCCTGCTTCTAAAAATATCTCACTGGCGTTAATGACCAAAGGTTGACACGCCATTAAAAAAAAAAAACACTTCATTGTTCATACATATTTTTTTCTTTTCCGCATGCTCAATGTTTTTTGTTTTTTTTCCTGTTGCCTCATTTACAGTTAAAACCTTGTTGTACTCTGGTCTCCCTTCAAAAGGATAAATCTTTCGCCTTTTACACGATTTCCGTGAAGAGTGGCTTATGATGACTCTGCAACCTTAACTAGGGCGAGCAACCAACCCATCTTCGGAAAAAAACAGGCTTATTTATCTCAAAGGGTTTTAGAGATATTTGACTATAACACCGTATTTTTATTTAAATATGTAAACAATGTATAAAACCTTTACCAGTGTCAAAATATTATTTTTAAAAAAAAGAAGTAAATTTTCACCATGCATCGTTTATAATATAGTCATTCACTGGGAACTGTCAAATAGTCACACAAATCCTCTCGCATGTTGATTTCTTACAGGTGTAATACGTATATCTCACATGATTTACAGTAGTAACAGTAATTCGGGTCTTGCAACCTCCGAGCACCGATGTAATTCACCAAAGTTTTGTAAACAATTTTTTGGAACCTGGTAGAAATCTTAGCGTTAGATTTCAAAATTAAGATCTTTCATTAGTTCAAGTTCGTGGTACATTGTAAATCATATTAGAATATTATGATTGCTTAAATATAAATTAATATTTGTTCAACTGCAGTGCTGTCTTGAAGCTGTAGGAGCCACTCGGTCGCTCGTCTACACAGTAAGTTGGACGCATAGTTACATCGGAACTATATAAATAACGCCATGATAAGGAAGTGATAAGGAAGGCGTCAACTGGGAGGATGACAGTTCGAAGGGGGCACCAACCTGTCAATTTCACGTCGACTCTGATTTCCTGTCCTGTTCCTCTTCGCTGGCTTTTCCTCGAGAAAAAACTGCGCCGGGAGAATGTCGCCTTAAATTTCTGTTTAGATAAAGACGATCACTGTTTACATTTCGTGATCCTTTATTTATAGCGATGAGGTAAAGTATTGTCACTGGCTGTTTGTGGGTGCTTGTAAGTGTGTGTACACACACACACACTAACATTATATCTGTGTTTGTGTGTGTATTATCTTATGTTATTCACTTTGGTAACATGAGACGGCATTAGAAAAATTGTATACTTTATCTTTACCGATCCTAAAGTAAATTAAAACAAACCTAAAATATGGTCGTTTTAAAGTTATATGTATCTCCGCATTTAAAAGCGTCGATACTATTTAAAATTAAGACTTTTTTTTTTTTTTTTTTTTTTTTTTTTTTAAACTTTTGTCAATGGCTGAGATCGGTTGGGCCAAAGGATGGGGATAAAAGTGACATCAGGTTTGAAATTATAATAATCTCTCTGTATAATTAGTAATTCGAAAGAAAATTTTAGAACAAGAGTAAATTATGATTCATCCTTTCATTTATATTTACATTCTAAAATATATTTTTAATAAAAGGTTCTTTAGAGAATTTATGCGGGGGCCAGGGTACTTCAGGGGATCCGTTCGGGTCTCGCAATCCTGACGCTGCGGGTTCAAATCCCGCCCTGGGCATACTTTAATTTATAGATAAAAACTTGTTCTGAGTTATGGAGGTTTAGAATGGGATTGCAACCTGTACCCTCTATAGCCATAAGTGGTCAATCGAGAAAAGAAAAGCTTAAGTTATGCGTAATTACGTGTATTATCCGGACCCTCTCATTAAAAAAAAAAAATAGAAAAGTCATTATTTAAGCTCTTTATTGTAAATTGTTGAAATAATTAATTGCAATTGAAATCTCGTTGTTTTTATTTGACTTACCGAAGAGTTTGTAGAATAAACTAGTTTTCAAGTATGATTTTGAAAAAAAATTAGGAATATATGCTGCGATAGTTGAGTACTTCCCACACTCTTACTCCCAGTCAGTCTAGAGGCAGTTTTAGTATACTGTCATCGTACGCTCATCGCCGACTTAAAATATAAATTGGCATTTTCTCAATTTAACATAGGCAATTCGCTAAGCTTACTTTTATTATTTATGCATTATTTTCTAGCAATTATAATATTGATAAATTCAGAATATCTCCCATTTATAATAGCTCGTTTTGGCAATAAATCAATGTTTAAAGTAATTATTCTCAATATATACATATATATATATATCCCCCTGTTTTCTTCTAANACAAGCGCGTGCATATTATTATTAGATGATTTTAGTTGGGGTTCGGTCAAGGAAGATTTTAAAAAATACATATTTGAAAAAATTGTATTTTTTTTAAAGATTATCTGCCAACGTTTCCGCTTACTTTATAAGCCATCTTCAGGGCTGCCTATCATGAAGACGAGAGAGGACGTCCTGAAGATGGCTTACAATGTAAACCGAAACGTTAGCAGATAATCTTTTTAAAAAATACACTTTTTTAAAATTTGTATTCTTTTAAATCGAACGAACCCCAACTCAAATCATCTAATATATAATATAATATTATGTTACTTAAAGTAACTTTTGTTGCGACAAAGAATATAGTTTACACCCACTCCTAATCTTTCGCTTTTCCAATAACAAATAGGAACAAATCAAATTCTGGATCTTGGGCTTTGAATTAATCAACCGGATGGATTAATTAATCTAAAGCCCAATCAATTAATCGACTGGATGAGTTAATTAATCCAAAGCCCAATCAATTTATCAATTGTAAGGGGGATCCCTTACTGCCAAGATCTAGCCACCAGTGACTACTTTCTTTTCGCGAATCTCAACAAAATCAAAGAGGCTATTGATCCTTTTTCATTTCATAGAAAAAAATCATTACGAGGAGGGGGGAGGGTTGAAAAATTAATAAATAGATGTCATAAATGTATTGGTAATAAGAGGCATGATATTTTAAAATAATATATTTGTGTTTCGATTTCATTCCTTTCTTGGTCAGACAGAGAACTTTTTGACCTCCCTCGTGTGTATATATTTATAGGACTGGCCTAGAACGTTTCACAGATACAGGTGACTAATTGTTTCCTGTCGGTACACTTCTAAATCCTCGCAAAGCCCATTTCTTGCTAAATCCTCATTTTTGTACTAGCATTGCATATTGGACAGTCAGCAGATGGAAGTTTGACGGAGACGGCTTTTGAAAAATTTCTAAAGATCTTCATGGATTGAGTAGCTAAAATATGGCCCCTTCAAACTTATATATGCTTCTGAATATATAAATTTTAAGAAGTTTTTACAAATTCATATTTTGTGCTGAAATCTTATAGAGGGGCATTCTTTAATACAATTAGTTTTAGGTAAGATGGGCATCAGAAACTTCAGTTCTATAAATAACTGGCCCATATTATAAAGTTTCTAATATTTGTTGAAACTCAAGTGGTTATAAGTAAATAATCTAAAAGGTTATTTACACCACCAATGAATATAGAACTATCATACCTTCTATTGTCCGTCTTCATTGGTTTCTGCAACACCATCTTCTGTTGGCGAGCGCTTTCGGACATTGTCCATCCTCGTGGCCGAATACATGTGTTCACTGTCACTGTCTGTATTCTACAGTGACAGTGAACGCATGTGGCCAGAAGATGGACAATATCCGAAAGCGCTCGCCAACAGAAGATGGTTTGCAGAAACCAATGAAAATGGACAATAGAAGGTATGATAGATTATAAGTAACCTAATCGCTAAAAACTTTCTACAAAATATCTCTTTTCTTTCTCTTAATTTTTTAGTTCAAAATTTATCCATTAATCACCTAATTCAATGTGAAGGTCAAGCATTATTGAGGAGGTTATCTACGATAAGAATTAATTGTATTGAATCAATAACCATTGCCAAACTTTTCGGCTGAGTTTTAGCAAAACCTGTTTACAAGATAATTCCGCGTGTAAATAGATATTTTCAAGGTGAATATAATTCTTTACTGATAAGGTGCGTTGGCAATGGGGAAAAATACCATTATTGCCTTTCTCCTTTTTTGAATTTGATAAATATTGTTTTATTCTAAAGGAATGAAGCTATGGTAACACTGCGACAAATGAGGTTATGAGAAAACCATTAACCATTTTTCAGGTATATTTCTTATTAAAAAAAATTGCATAAACGCATTCATCAAGCTGTCGCTACGAATCAGACTTTCAACCAAAATAAGCCATTAGCCAAGGACAATTAGAAAAAAAAAAAAAAAGATTACCGTATTTAGGTAACATTAAAAATAATATTTTAACAAGAATTACTAAGGAAACCGTGTGGGTTCGGCTTTCGCCCTTTGATAATCCATAGTCTGCCCAGTGACATAGGAGTTTAGGAAAAAATAATATTTGTCATAAAGTCCCTGATGAGACATAGGACCACTTATAAAAGAACAATTTACTGTAACTGTTTTACTCTCACATAGAGCCCATAAGTGATAGTAGGGAAATAAAATTGTCTTTTATAATCAGTTATTCCGAAGGGCAATATTGAGCTCAAACGAAAAATGTCCGTCACCCAATAACTGCGTAAACTGAGGGAATTCTTTAGTATCATAGTCGATGAATATTTGTATTTAAACATGTCTCCTTAGATCCTTAGAGAATGTTAAACCTCAATACAAAATTTCTTCACTACAAAATCTAAATTTTTTGCTCAAACTTTTTCAAGCCTTATAGGTCATCCTCAGAGTCTCTTGATTGACAGCCTGTCGTAGAAACTAATCGGTAAGCGAGAGAAGGGTACCGAGACTGCTTTCATCTGAGTGCCGAGCGGAACTGGACTGAGATAACCCTGAAAGCTTCTGAAGATGTCTCATAAGGGTCGAAAATGTTTGAGCAAGAAATATAGATTTTGTGGGGAAGAGAAGTGTTTTTTTTTTTTAAATCTATTTATTGAGAAAACCCACAATCCGGATTAAGAAAATATATTTTATTTTAAAAAAACTGGTTCAGTTTTATTGCGCTAAACAAAATGCATCGAAAAATCTTTGTGTATCTGTACTTGCCATTTTCTGAAAACCATCACTCTTATCCGTCCATTTTGGCTCGTTAACAAACTGAGCCTTTAATTTGTCAGTAAAATGCCGAATTTCTTTTAAGAACAAATGATAACTGTGGCCGGAAAAGCATTGTTAGACAAACACATATGCACACAAGCGCGTGCTCACTCATCTTAATAAATTTCAGTGACTACCAAGTATTGTATCCATTAGATAGGATCGGGAAAAATATCGAAAAAATTGTGAAAAAATCTATCATGATATGGACCTCCATAGCTGAATGCCTTAGGAATTTACTAAAAATACTTAATAATAATAACTGTAGATAATATTAATAAAATATATATAGTATTGAAGTTTTTCGTAAGCAATTTTACATAAATTTTTTTTTTTTTTTTTTTTTTTTTTTTTAAACTTTTGTCAATGGCTGAGATCGGTTGGGCCAAAGGATGGGGATAAAAGTGACATCAGGTTTGAAATTATAATAATCTCTCTGTATAATTAGTAATTCGAAAGAAAATTTTAGAACAAGAGTAAATTATGATTCATCCTTTCATTTATATTTACATTCTAAAATATATTTTTAATAAAAGGTTCTTTAGAGAATTTATGCGGGGGCCAGGGTACTTCAGGGGATCCGTTCGGGTCTCGCAATCCTGACGCTGCGGGTTCAAATCCCGCCCTGGGCATACTTTAATTTATAGATAAAAACTTGTTCTGAGTTATGGAGGTTTAGAATGGGATTGCAACCTGTACCCTCTANGGACAATATATATAAGGTAAATAAAGTTTTCTTATTTCATCAGAGGCACGTTGGTCCAGTGGTTAGTCGGGCCTTGGAAAATTTAGCAAAGGGTCCCAAACTTTCTACTGTTTGTAATGACCCAGAGGACTCTCTCTGTGCATCTAGGATGAACCAGCCCTAATTGGAGTACTATTCTTTACTGAATGGGAAAAAAAAAAAAAAACCCAAGCGCCTAGAAAAAAGTGCAGACACCACATCTCAAGTATGCCGTGAGTCGCGATTAAACTAATAATCAACACGGTTTCCTTCCCCTAGGCCTCTATCTGTGTCACTGGTACTTTATAACAGTGAAATCATTTTTTCAAAATATGAACAATAATTTTTTTATTTTTAATAATCGTATAAATCTTGTCATAATGGGTGGATATAAACCTTAAACCTAACGCTTAATTAAAACTACTATGTTCTTTATAATTTCGCTATATTTCAGTGTAAAAAAATTTGTAGTTAAATGCAACGGAATGTTTTTTTTAAATGCAGCTTATTTATTACTAGGGAACTGTAGGACTCCTGGATCTTAAGGATCGCAGTGTAACCATTAAAACCCCTCCCCGAGGTCTGCCTAATTTGGCCAGTACCTTTCTGGGCTATGCATGAAAGTGCGTTTCCATTATTGCCATGCAATGAGTTTCTTCATCCAAAGGTCACATCCTCAGACCTCAGAAACCACCAGTTTTCGCCCTCCACAGTCCCGCGGAAGCTCTCAGCCGGGACTAGAACCCGGATCTTCTTCGGAGACGAGAGTCTAACAAATAGCTAACAATGCTGGCTCCTTCGAGCATAAGACCAAATATTCGTCTTACTCGGGAGTTTAGACTCTCAGTAGAGTGCGGGGAGTAGAATGAGTTATCTGGCTAGCCTCGGTGGAGTAAAGGATAACATGCTTGGCCGGAAAGCAGGAGGTCCGGGTTCGTGTCCCGGCTGAGCTAGTAAGATTCTTTTATTCTATTCCCTTGCATTAATTGCATATAATTAATATGGGATTAAATACCACAACTAATACAGTATTTAAATAAAGTACTTATTTATGTCGATCATTATATAATATATATTTACTAAATAAAAAATCCGTGCAATTTATAAACAAATGTACAAAATTTCCTGTTCCTTCAATTGCTAAACTGCCGAATTTATTTTTTTTTATTTATAAAACAGGAGGTAAATAAAGCTAAATAAACGTGTGGTGATTTTTTAATATTATTAAAATTATTAATTAAATGCAACGGAATTTAGTGTGTAAACTAAATATATTATATTTTAAAGTGGCCAATTATTTAACAGTTCGATTTTTGATATTACTTAAGATGATTTATTAATTAACCTGAGATTGTCTGCATGCATATGTGAGAATATATATAAATAAATATATATACTAAGAAAACAGTTCCATCACGCAGGTAAACAAATCCTAGTCCATGAAAGATGGATATAAATTTCAGTAGATGACTATTTCGATTTTAAAATCGAAAAGGGAGTTATCTTGCTGAGGCTAGCTCTAGGCCAACTGGGCTTGGAGGGGTTGGGGGTAATTCTCAACCCCCATTCTTCATTCTTAAATGTCCTCTTTATTATCCGCCTTTTCAGGAATACTATTCAACCTGAGAGTTAGAAAATTACATTTTACACCTATTATGTTTCATATATTGATTCATAACTGTATTTATAACAGAAACAATAACGATTGTTTTAGTTTTTACCATCGTCTGATTTCAACTAAAATAAAACAAGTTAAAGTTTGCAAAAGAAAACTCAAGTACTGAATTTAATTTATGTATAGTAAAATAGATGATCTTACCCAATTCGTGATCTTGCTTTCTTTAATATATGATTTTTATAAAATGTTAAATATGTATAATTCCTCTTCACATCATTACCTTTACATACACTTCATCATAACGCTAATTATTAACAATATGGATAGATATTCGTATAATAAGAACGATTAATGAAATTCTGGAATCTGCAAATATGACACTGTACGAATAAGATAGATGTTGAATGAGTGTACTATTTTTAATAAAAGTGTAAAACTTAAAAACAAGTAAGCAGTTTTAGCTGAGCGAATTTCGTCACAATGAATTGAATTTTGAATTTAAAAAACAGCTTTAAACTGTTTTAAAACGACATTTTTACTATAAATATAATTTTTTTTGTCGTTTATTGTATTCTGTTTAACTTGTATTAATCGGCTGCAATATTGTCACTTACACAAATTTTGTTAGAATATGATAATTATATAAAGGAAAGCTCATTAACAGCTAATATTTGGTAAACAATAAAATGCAATTAAAGAAGAAGTGAAAAATACTCAAGGAATATACCTAGCAAGAGAAACTGAAAAAAAAAAAGTATGAATTTGTTGTTTGAATTCAGCTTTTAAAAAAAGACTAATAACTAATATATTATTCTACAGATTAAATAAGGGTCTAATGAGCACTATGTATAATATTATACGATATATTAATAGGTAAATGTTTATACTAATAATAACAGGAATGATTATTATTATTATAAAACCTTCTTCTTTGTACATATTTCAACGCTGAACAGACTCAACTTTTTCTTAATTTAACAAATCCTAAAAAAATCCATAAAAAATAAATTCACGTTCAGTGAGTAAATAGTCTCATAAATTCTCTTTTATATATAATTTATCAGATATATTACTCTTCTGTTCTTCCGTTCCATACGGCTGATATTTGTCTTACATCTTTTTTGATATTAGTGTAGATGTTAGAATCAAAATTTTTGTAACCCTAAATTTTATAGAACGCTTTACTGGATGTTTTNCATACTGACACACACACACACACTTTTTATTATATATATAATAAAAAGTGTGTGTGTGTGTGACAGACAATTGATATAATGAACTTGAATTTAAGTTTTTATTGACATTCTTTAGAATTTGTAGAAATTTAAAGTTTGAAATATCTTTTCACATATCAGGTGAAATTTCTCGACACGGAAGAATAAAACTAATAAAACGTGCCTTTTAGAAAATTAGTTGAAATTATACTTTTATTATATAAATAATCTTAAATAGCAAAATATTGATTTATGCAGACAATTTTTAAACCAATAATAGTGATTAAAATAATAAGACAAATATTTATTATTAAATTAACAAATCGAACAACTTACTATATATATTGGTCGCTTAATTCTTTACGGAATTAATATTTTATCTTATCTTAGATCTGACGTCGAACTTGGGCAGTACCTAAACTGATAAATTAAGAGTTAAAGATTGAATTATTAAGCTGGTGATAAGATAAACGGATCAGCGGAACAAGATAGAATAAGGAGTTAGTTTCACTCCAAAGTAGAGACAGAACAGAAGAGATGGTGGACGACCCGAGCCTCTATACTCCACTGGTGGAAGATTACGGCAAAGAAAGTCTATGGGCTCTCGACAAATTCAAGAACAAGATGTCCTGGGAGCCAAAGGAGTTCGTATTAGAAGTAGGCTGTGGAACAGGACAGAACACTTTCGAGATCGTCAGGAAGTTCCTGAAGAAGGACTTCAGAAGACTGGTAGGAGCCGACAGCAACCTTCAGATGATTGCCGTTGCCCGCAAGCACTGGAGGAAGGACACTCGAGTCGAATTCGTGAAAATGGACGTGGCAACCAAATGCAGGCCGATGGAGTACTTCGACAACGAGATTCGAGACTCCCCGGGTTTCCACAAGGCGATGTCTTTCTTCTGCCTCCACTGGGTCAAGGATCGGAGTCAAATGTTTAACAACTTGAATGCACTGCTTCGGATCGGCGGAACTGCAATGTTTCACATAGTGACGAAGGACATTACATTCGAAGTCTGGGACAGGCTGGCAAGTAGCGAGAAGTGGAAGAGTTTTCTACCGGAAAGTGTCAAACCACCATTCAATGAATACATGCACATGAGCGATCCCGGTGCCACGTTTGCCAGTGAAGCAAAAGAAGCCGGCTTTGAGGCGAATGTAGAAATCGTGGAGAGAAAAGACGAGCTAAAGGGCTGTGCAAGTAACGATGTAGAGTTAAAGATAAGGGTGATGACCGAGGATCCTATTCTGCCTCACATCCCGAAAGAGAGAAAAGAGGAATACCTCGAAGAAAATTTGAAATTACTGAGGGAAATAGATCCAAGAGGACCAGTTGATTACACTTGCATGTTGGTATTCATGACCAAGAAGGAAAATGTTCCTAAACCTGAAAATTGATCAAGAAAATGATAAAGTTGGCAATGTGAGAAACTATTAATTCAGGTTTTTATTATTCAAAGAATAATATTAGTTCTATATTTCTCAATTTGTACATCCTAAAATTAAAAAAAAAAAAAAAAGTATTATATATCTAAGAATTTTAATACAAATAAGCATTTTTTTTTTAAATAATAGAATTATATATTTATTCGATAGAATATATATTAGAATTAATTTATTAATTCAAACGTGAAAAGGAAATTATTAATACTTATTTATGTCGGTCGTTATATAATATATATTAGCTAAATAAAAAATCCTTGCAATTTATAACAAATTTAGAAAATTTCCTGTTCCTTCAGTTGCTAAACTGGCGAATTTAAATTTGATAATAACACAGACTAAGCTATATAAACATGTAGTTATTTTTAATATTTTTTAAAATAAATTTCTTTGTGTTTTCATAAATGCAAAATTAACTTTTCAGTAGTCCAGTGATACAAAGTTTAATCATACTAATTATTATAATTGAAATAAAATTACCAAATTCCTAATTTGGCACTCAAGCTAGGCACGCGGGCAAACTTATCGAGAAACAAAATCCAGGTCAGTACTAAAAGTATTGAAATAGCTCTTGATTGACATTCAATGTGTAAAAAATAAGATAAATGATAGTAGAACAAAAAAATTGTATGTATTTCTTTAATTTGCGCTGGTAGCAAAATTGTTGATTAGGATTATCAAATAATATACAAAACTTCACACTTTGTGTATTTTTTTTTTTTTTGCCAATTGATGAGCGCTTTTTTAAAATCAATGAGCCCAGAACCATGGTAGCTCTAGGTGCCACTCTTTTTTTATCGGTTTTTTTTTTCTTTCATGTTATTTTTTATTTTATTTTTTTTTAAACTTAGGAAGGATTCTAGCCATGGGGTGTAACACATGTAACTAGTCGAGGAAAAGGAGAAGCTATAGGTTCTGGGAGCGGTGATGGCTGAATCGGCCCCGCGTGGTGCGGGAGAGAGATGGATGACGGTATCTTCGATCCTCTCCCGAAGACCAGAGGACTCGCGCCATTCCTTATCTGTCGAGCGATATCTCCCATCCTCTGGCCAGGTCTGTGATAATGTGGGCTGATTGGTATGCAGAAAATCTGTCCTGGAGGCTGGAACCTGGGGGGGGGGGCTGATTTCTCGGGGGTGACTTCCGAGTGAGGAGCACCCATGAGGGGCTCCGAAGATGAATCACTGATTCTGAAAGGGCTCGGCAATCAGATGAAATATAGAAAAAATATATACATCATGGTAACTATTGGATATTATTTTATAACACTAGTTTTCATGTATTTACTTTTAATAGAGGTTTATAAATACACATAAATGCATTTTCATTTTAAATGTTTTAGTAGTTTTTTTTTAAATTCATTTCTGACTGAAATCAGTTGAAGTGGAAACGAAGACAAATCTATAAATGTAACATTTTAATTATAATTATTGTTATGAAAACGTTTGCTCTTTAAAGATGTCAAATTTAATTTTATAATATTTATGTTTTAAAAAGTTCTTACGAAGAAAAAAAAAGAACATTGTTAAGGTAAATATTAAAGAATTTAACTACGAAGGTTGAACACTTCCTCTACTCCTTACCCCCTTATGTTACACCTTCAACTTCAGCAATCTCACTATTAAAGCTAATTTCTCCCTTTGGCTTGCAATATCAAATACATACTTTGGCAGCTCCTGGGTCTCGTACATGTTGTTGAAACATAACAATAGAATTATTAGATGTTTTTTTGTAGGGGTTCGATCGAGGTAGTGGTGGGAGTGTGTCTGCATGGGAGATCTGGGAGGTCTTGTTGCTTGCCTCCAATCTATAGACAGGTCTATGCGTTGAGCTAAAAATTGTAAGAACACCCCAAGTTATGTTATATGTTCAAATTTAGAGCTTTTTCTGACCGTAGATATTATTATTAGATGTTTTTTGTTCCCTACCTTGACCGAACCACAACAAAAAACATCTCTTGATAATGTCTACGTTAAAAAAAAAAAAAAAAAAAAAAAAAACTCTTCATTTGAATAATAAGAGAATGTAAGCTAAGCATTAAGTTCTAATCTTATTAGCTTGTGAAATTTTACCTAAATGACCAATTTTATTCGAAATGTTTTACATATTCATTTAGCAAAACTTCTAGAGGACGATTGTAATCATTTAGTCATGTTATCATGATAACTTCGGTTGTCATGTCGCATAAGAAATTGAGACATGTAATTATTAAACTGAAGAAGTAAGTCATTAGATATATCTAGACAAAATGGAAATTTAAACGCAGATTCCAGTTCAATAGTAGTTTGATGATTGGTTAGATTGAACAAATCAAACTTAAAAAAAAAATAAATAAATAAATAAAATTTTCGTTATAGTTACTCAATATTTGATAATGATCCTCAAGTTTTTAACGCAATAATAATAGTTAAAGTTTTNGTGTGTGTGTGTGTGTGTGTGTGTGTGTGTGTGTGTGTGTGTGTGTGTGTTAATTACAATGTTAATAAACACATATCCATCAATTAAAGTGCTTAGGAATTGGCTCAGTTTACGTAACTCCTGCGTTATGGACTGTTCCTTAAATAGGTAACAGTTCCCATTTAAGTTCATTATTGTCGAGAAATACATTTAAGACACGCTGAAATACATTATGCAGAATATTGTTTACTCCGAGTGGCATATATGTGGGATGATTCAGTTTTGTAAACAGCTTCCAATAAACAATTATCCCAAAAAAAAATTTCAAGGATCACTGAGGAGTTTATCATAATAAATACATCGAAGAAATGTTTCCACATATGTGATAATAGAATTTATTTATACATTTATCACAAGAGGTTACTAATAAGAAAAGATAACAAAACAGAAAAGAAATACTAGTCAAACTTTCTTCTTAGTTAGATAATACATTTGCACTTATACATGACAATAATGAATATGTATTATTGATGCATAATTATATATTTTTTAAATTGTTTTAACTTTTTAGATGTTAGTATTCGGTTAGTAAAGATGTATGATTTGTATTTAGTATTTTCTTATTAAACTACATTATGAAAGTAATTTAATAAATAAATAAATAAATAAAATTTTCGTTATAGTTACTCAATATTTGATAATGATCCTCAAGTTTTTAACGCAATAATAATAGTTAAAGTTTTATATCGATATTTGCAAAGCATAAGTAAAAAATTTGACAGGTGAAATTTGAAAATTTTTAGCATTTTATTTGGAATTGGAGGTTGAACAAAATTGACTCAGCTCTCAGAGAAAAAAATGTATTGTTACATTGAACTTTTTGAAAAAATTATATTGATATTTTATAATCTATTCTGAAGAAAATAATGTTCACTTAAGACGGAGATATGTTACTAATTTATAAGGGTCAAACTTCAGGTTGTTTCCTGATGATACAATTTTTCTGAATAACAAAATATTTCTGATTTTTCTTTTTATGCTGTGTCAATTTTGTTTCTTTTAAATACATATGGATTTTGATGGATCAAATCAAGTGCATTTTAAGAATTCCAAACAAACAATCACTCATTATCAATTAACATCGTAATTTTATAGATATTATTATACAATTATAATATTCAAAATTGCAAAAAATGAAAATTAATATCCGCTGGAGCTCAGTAAAATTTATTAAACAGGTATTTAGTTTCCAGTTAACCTTCCCCTCTTTCCATCCCCACTGTCCACTCCAATCTAATAAAATACGAATAATTTTAAATTGAATGACTCGTTCAACTCATTGGTTCACAAAAACTGGAAACTAAAATGAAGTATGGCGTCAGAATGAAAAATTAGGGGGAGGTGCATATACTTCATTCCTCAATATCTTATTTATTGTATACCTTTGGTAAAAATGTTTTAAGGCAAATATATATTAGAAATAATTAAATTCTACTTGTATTGTTTTATATATGTTTTCTCAAAGCTAATACTAATGTTGATAATATTAGTATCATAAAAAAAATCATGATTCTTAATCTCTAATATTTTCATTTAAGAATTTGCTCTATTTATAAAAAAAAAAAAGAAAAAAAAAAGCAAAATACTCAATTTGGTTATATAATTTAGAAAAAGATTCCCTCCCTAGCCCTCAAAAGTATATTATTAAATATATTTTTGAATATTAAATGATTTAACTTTTTAGATCCACAATTCAAAAAAAAAAAAAAAATGTATGAAATAAAAATGCAAGAAAACCCTTTTTACCATTGAATAAATAATTCTATTCCTATCCAGTATGGATGTGGAAGTGTGGGATTGAATATCCACATTTAGCATATATCAAAGAAGATCTTAAGATTCGTTCGGCTGGAATTAAATCCTGTAGATCCCACAGATGTCAGCTGACTGCAGATAAACGGCAGAGGCATTAACAGGCCGGGACTGACCTCGACGAGGCATGCAAATGGACTACATCACTCTAGGCGCAACATTGCGACAATGTCCTCCACTTCTCTGACCCTCACTAGTTATATAGATCCCGGAAACATATACATTCCTGTATTTTATACCATATTTAAATAGATCAAAGCCATTGAAGAATGAGAACACAACTAGCCAGCCATACCCTGGTCACATGACCACAATCTGAGGGGTGAAATTCCATAGTGAGAAGTTTTACACGCATTTAAAATAAAGAGCAAACAATAAACAATAGTAAAGCAAAATACAAATGACACGAAATATACTAATGGAGAGTTTGTAGACCCTAGATATTATTCTAAGATGATTTTAGTTGGGGTTCGGTCAAGGTAGATCCAAAAAAAAACAATTTTAAAAAATGTATTTTTAATAAAGGATTATCTGCCAACGTTTCGGCTTACATTACAAGCCATCTCCAGTCATGGAAATGTGAACTTAAGGACAGGACGTCCTCTCTCATCTTCATGATAGCCCTGAAGATGGCTTACAATGTAAGCCGAAACTTTGGCAGATAATCCTTTATTAAAAAATACATTTTTTAAATTTGTGTTTTTTGGATCTACCTTTACCGAACCCCAACTAAAATCATCTTAGAAATATAATAATATAATATTTGTGAAAAAAAATAGACACAAATAGGTTACCGAAGTATTGTTATACTACTTTCAAATTCAGCAATTGAGGCTATTCATTGCAAGCCGTGAAAGGAATTCATTTTTGGTTAAAGCCGGATGTGGGAAAGAGGAGGGGTTTAAAGGAAAACCAAAATTATAATTGCAATAATTTCTTTTTAGTTGAGTTACGAAAAGTTTTTCTCTTCCGTTCAAAGTAGTCTACAAAAAAGTTTTTCGTTTATTCTTCTCTTGGATTAGTAAATTAAATTATTTCATCACTTACTCTTATTTATATGCTTTTTATTGAATCGTCAGTTTAAAAAAAAAAAAAAAAATTTCAGCTAAGAAATATATTCGGAAATTTATATTTATTATTTGATATTAAAAAAACCCCCAACTCGGAGGTACAACGAAAGATTAACAGGTTTCCGATGACTTATTTAAGTAATAGATAAATAAAAGTAAGTTAGACTTTCCCTTTTCAAGTAAGATAGTATACAAATGTAGGAAAAGGGTTAACATCCCTTAATATATTTTAATTATATTGCTCTATTTCAGTTAACGCCAACTGGGAACTCGTGTTAGGAATAGCTTGATTTCTATTGACAAAAATTGCAAAAAATCACTCATTCACGCAGGAGCTGCGTAGACTAAAAAGACTTCTTAAATTTTTATTAAAGATAGATACAAATAATAGTAAGTTTGATTTGAAAGCCGAGGTGGGAAAAGTTTATGTCGCTGAGGCTGGCTCTCGGAGGGGAGAGATGGGAGAGGTTCATTGCCTTACTAGTTAATTCTTAAATATCTTTTGTCAAACTCCCCTTCTGTAAACACACATCTCCGAACATTTTACCGTTTTTTTACTCATTTTTTTTTTAAATTATATACTTTTATTTATCTTCCTAAAAAGTCACACACATATATACATATATATATAATACATATATATATGTATATATGAATGCGATACATATATATCGCTGCCACGAATGTTTCATTGTAATATATATATGTGTGTGTGTGTGAGTGTGTGTGTGTGTGTGTGTGTGTGTGTGTGTGTGTGTGTGTGTGTGTGTGTGTGTGTGTGTGTGTGTGTGTGTGTGTGTGTGTGTGTGTGTGTGTGTGTGTGTGTGTGTGTGTGTGTGTGTGTGTGTGTGTGTGTGTGTGTGTGTGTGTGTGTGTGTGTGTGTGTGTGTGTGTGTGNGTGTGTGTGTGTGTGTGTTAATTACAATGTTAATAAACACATATCCATCAATTAAAGTGCTTAGGAATTGGCTCAGTTTACGTAACTCCTGCGTTATGGACTGTTCCTTAAATAGGTAACAGTTCCCATTTAAGTTCATTATTGTCGAGAAATACATTTAAGACACGCTGAAATACATTATGCAGAATATTGTTTACTCCGAGTGGCATATATGTGGGATGATTCAGTTTTGTAAACAGCTTCCAATAAACAATTATCCCAAAAAAAAATTTCAAGGATCACTGAGGAGTTTATCATAATAAATACATCGAAGAAATGTTTCCACATATGTGATAATAGAATTTATTTATACATTTATCACAAGAGGTTACTAATAAGAAAAGATAACAAAACAGAAAAGAAATACTAGTCAAACTTTCTTCTTAGTTAGATAATACATTTGCACTTATACATGACAATAATGAATATGTATTATTGATGCATAATTATATATTTTTTAAATTGTTTTAACTTTTTAGATGTTAGTATTCGGTTAGTAAAGATGTATGATTTGTATTTAGTATTTTCTTATTAAACTACATTATGAAAGTAATTTAATAAATAAATAAATAAATAAAATCAGAGTTTGATAAATGAATGGAAAAATATGTAGACATATATGTAGACATAGATAGCCACCTAGTAGGTGTGTACCTACGACTTATGTACTTGCTCTCTTATGTAAGCGACCTTTAGTACGCTTCAGCTACACATGGGCCTTGGGGCGATACCGGTCCATTGGGGTCACGATATCTCCTGATTGCTGCACCTATACACCATATCCAAAAGTGCTTACGCACGGGTGGTGTGGAGTAGATGTGGCAATCAGGAGATATCGTGGTTGTGTTACTTAAGTACGCTTCAGATACATGTGCCTTGGGGCAATAACCGGTCCATTGCGGTCACGATGTCCCCTGATTGCTACACCTATACACCATATCCAAAAGTGTGTAGCTGTGGCAATCAGGAGATATCGTGGTTGGGTTACTTTGCTTATTACAAATTCCGTGCATATCTCGAAGCCGTTTTCCACCGTTGTGCTTTTGGCAGTTTTTTTGGCCTCGGGGTTTAGCATTATTCGAAGACATGCCAAAAGTGTTCCACTTGATCCCTCCGTGAAATAATTTGCGATGGAATCGTTAGTTCCTCGTCGGATGACCCGACGACAGAAGCGGCGTCTTGTTCTTCGTCCGTTCCGCCCGTATGTCTGCGAGAACTCCTGGATCGTTGCACATTGACATTGTCAGTTGTTGAACGAGCAATCGTGGACGAAGTGGAAATGGGGCGTGTTTGTGCCTAAGCTGTGTGCGAAACCGAACTGGAATCCGTCATGTCTGGGCCCCATTCGAGAAAGGTTCCGATCGATCTTCTCAATGAAGTTTCTATACGATTGATGTCGTCTGGGGTACCAAACGGAATGGATAATGGTGTCTCTATGGATAAAGCAGCCAGAGTCGTTAGATAGTTCGGGGAGTCTATCCGGTCCGTCTGTTGATTGTCCGTAAAAAAAGCTTTCGATAGTGTCATCAAGATATGCTCCCACATCCGAGGGGCGGAGTCCGTTAGTGTAAACATTGTCCTTTTTGCCGTTTTTAAAGAAGTTCGCAATTGGTTCATTGATAAGATCTCTGTTGAGAGTATCGTCATCAGGAATTGTATGATTGGACGAAATAATGCTTTCTTGAGAGCCTTCTTCTTGCAGGGTGGACCGTCTGTCTGATTCTCCGTCAGTGGCGCTGGGGCTGTCGTCTTCTCCGCTGCCCCAAGAAGACGTTTTTCCGAATAGAGGAAACTTTCTTCGTCTATCAGCATACCGCTACTAATAAAGAAACGCATCTAAGTCCATAACGGAATACTCTAAAGTATTAAAGGTCGGTGGAGTAAATGGAGAGTACTAAAGGTCGTTAGGTCGGCGCTGAGGGTGAAGAAGGCGAGGGGAATCGAACCATTATCAGGAAGATGTGTGTTATCAGTTAATGCATAGTCAGTATCTCATTTACATGAGAGGTCAGCTCAGTATCATCATTACCTAGCGTCAACAGACTCACTTCAACAACTGCATCCGCTCGATGGATCCATCTCTTTATTTGGTACTTTAACTAATTATTGATTGCTGCTGCGGAGGAAGTCATTTAACTCAGTGGGATACACAACAAATTAATTAAACGATAATTATTTATATTCCATGTGCATATTATTTTTAGTTAAAATTATTTTGAATAAGTAAGTGCAGTATCCTAGACACTTAGATCTCCATCACTCTATACAGACACACATAGCACTTACATTCACACACACACACACACATATATAATGAAAAACTCGCGGCTGCAATACATATAGTAAAAAAGAACAAGTGGGATAAAGAGTGGAGTGAACACACTAAGAAAAAATTACAAAACGTAAAATTTTCGGGGAGATTTCTCTACCTTCATCACATTATATAACCATTATAATAATTTTATAATGAAAAAGTATATATGAGTACTTTCTTGTAGCATTTAAAATTAATATGCCAAATTTCATTAGGAAAACAATTAATTTAAAATTTTGTGTTTAGGTAAACCCCCACTAACTTACTAATAAAAGTAATATTTTAGGAGTTTCACAGAAAAATTGAACAATTATGAGTGGGGGTTTATTTAGCAGGCGTAATATTTAGTTCAGAGCAATGAAAATGAACCCAGATTCTTTTTATTGACAAAGATACATTCTATTAATGTATAGGAGTTGAAAAGTTTAAATACAAATATGTATTAACTATAATACCGAGTAATTCGCTCAGTTAAGGCAGCTCCTGTCGGATAAACGTTTTTTCCGTGAAGAAATTTAAATCAAATTATTTACTTAAAAAATCATACTTTATGTTTACATTGTGTCTATTGGTGCATTGTTTAGATCATTAATAAATACCTTTCTTTAAATGGAGAGTTTTTTGACCGTAGGTATAATTATTAGATGATTTTTGTTGAGGTTTGGTCAAGGTAGATCCAAACAAATACAAATTTAAAAAAAAAATGTATTTTTCAAAAACAATTGTCTGCCGACGTTTCTTCGGCTTACATTGTAAGCCATCTTCAGGGCTATCATGAGGACGGGAGGGGATGTCCTGTCCCTAAGTTAAAATTTCCATGACTAGGGAAATGTTAGCACCTCTCGTCCTCATGATAGCCCTGAAGATGGCTTACAATGTAAGCCGAAACGGCGGCAGATCATTTTTTTTTTTAATTTATATTTCCTTGGATCTACCTTGACCGAACCCCAACAAAAATCATCCAATAATTATACTTTTCTTCGTTTTTATCAAATTAAATCAAACAGAATCAACCAAACGGAAGAAATCAGATTATTTATGATCCAAAGTAGACAGTCACGTGTGAGCAGGCCCACACACAAACATAACACGTTCATTCCCATGCAACACAGACAGTCGTAAGCTCTCTGACATTCCTGACTACCACAGGTCACCAACCCCCGATCCAGAGGGTTCATCTCTAGCCAGGACGCAGGATAGAACAAGTGACCGCCTCTAGAGCGGTTGTTATCAGCTTTGTACTTCGGACTTGATTTTTAATCATCAGTAGATAACACCACTCTTCGTGTTGTGTAGCAAACTCCCTGCCTGAATGCAGTAGATCTCTAGATTAATCTTAATAAAGAATATTTAAATTAACGAAAAATTCTTTTCCCTAAATATATACCTTCATCTACAATTTTACAAAATATATTATAGAATATAAATTACATAAATTTAAATTATAAATCTTTAAAAATTTTTTTAAATC
>KZ807734.1:50728-78376 GCA_000696205.2 Oncopeltus fasciatus | reverse complement strand
TATATATATATGAAGTTAAAGTATTTATAGTATTAAAAATAATAACATTTTCAAAATATCCTCTTCAACAGTCAGTGGCAATGTTCAATATTTAAGCAACATTTTTAATAGGTGTTCAGTAATAGGCTAGGTGTCAAGATTGTACATTGTATGGAGAATGCTTTCTCATCATAAATAAGCAATCAGAAATTCTCATCACTTAACATATTTAGATTCATTTTTCATTCTCTTCCCTTTTTCACATATTTTTGTGTGAATAGAGGATGTATTCAAACTCTATGGTCAGATGGGTCCTGATGATTTTTTTTTCTTGTCTTAGAAGTGTTCAAATGTGGTTTAAAGCATATTTTTTATTTCTCACTTCATTATTTTAGAGAGTTTTGCTCATACCTCTCCCCCAATTTTTCATTGGAAGAGATTCAATTTTTTAAGTTAGGAATAAATATTTATGTTTATTTGTATTCAATTTCTAATCCCTCTCTGAAGAAAGACCCTCATGGAGCATGCCAATCCTAGATGATATTCATTTTGATTTATATATAGAAAAATATATATCCTTTAAATTGAAGAGAAGAAGATTACTTCTCTCTTTTCTCATTTGATATGTTGACTGTTTCTACTTTCAATCAATAGATATTAATATTAACAATTCACACCATCGCATGTTCAAGGTTCTGACCTAGAAAAAATGAATATCCATCAATATGCATTTATTATGTATCATTCAATCAATCAACCTTGTAATCATAAAATATTAAAAGCTGTACATTTGAATAGTAAATTTCTTTTGTTTCTGAGAAATAACTTACTTTTTATATTTATATTAATATGAATATTACAAAACTAAAAATTCAAATAAAATACTAAATTCTTATCTCTTTTTTATTTCCCCTAATTTATATAACCTCTCCGATTCATTCTTGAATTTTTATTATTAGTTATGTCAATATAAATCAGGAACAAATATAATTTTTTTCATTAATTAATTTAAATATTTGCCCTTCTCCCTTATTAGCGCCTCATTAAGGCTTTTGCCTCACAAATTAAAAAAAAAAATTTCTCGGATTAATGGTAAATAATGTTAATGGTTTTTATTATTATAAAGCTTATATATCCAGTATTTGTGAGAAGAAATCCCAGAGGCATAATAACAGAATACTTTCTGGAGATTTATGTCACCCATTATTCAGTGAGAACCTTAACTTGAAATTCCCATCAATTAATTGGACAAAATATACCAAAGAATAGAACTCAATAATTATTAGATGATTTTAGTTGGGTTTGGGTCAAGGTAGATCCAAAAAAAGTACTAATTTTAAAAGAAGTGTATTTTTTTAAAGATTATCTGCCAACGCTTCGGCTTACATTGTAAGCCATCTTCAGGGCTGCCTATCATTAAGACGAGAGACGAGGTCCTGTCCCTAAGTTCACATTTACATGATTGGAAACTCAATAATTTATTCATTCATCTTAACAGTGTGTTATAATCAGTATGTTGTTGAATAAATATATCATATACTTACACAACTAAAGTATTTGAGTATTGATTCATATACTTAAGTTTTTTTAATATATTCACATGTTATTAAATAAAGGGCGTCCTCTCTCATCTTCATGATAGGCAGGTGTGGTAAATTACTGTTTTAATGTTATTCAATTACTTTTTAATAAGTTGTTGCCTGCATGTTTTTTAAATTATCTTACATAGCTTTCTACATACTTTTGATATCACATTACATTAAGGTAATTCTGTATTATAATATTGTCAATTATTATTGTATTCTCATGACATTGTATTTCTACAGCCCTGAAGATTGCTTACAATGTAAGCCGAAATGTTGGCAGATAATCTTTTATAAAAAAATACACTTTCTTTTTTTTTTTTTTTTTGGATCTACCTTGACCGAACCCCAACTAAAATCATCTAATAATAATATCTATAATAATAATATCTATGGTCAAAAAACTCTCCTATTGTATCTAATAAATGTTCTCAACAGTAGTATCATAGTTGTGAGAGGCAATCTTAGACCCTCTTATGTCTATTTGTAATTTATGTAAATCAGCAATTTATAAAACAGTGTCTCTGTAACAGATGAGGCATATTGGATATAATTATCAATCACAGATAAATCAAAAGATGATATAATAATCAAAATTATGATGATATTGACTAAAAGGTTGACAGCTAGTAATTATATTTGAATTAAATTGAATATATTTTTTATAAAATTGAAAAAAAAAAAAAAAGAATCCAATTGTTTCAGCTAAAAAAATAGTATAGGCTTCAAGCATGCTCAATCAGTAAAAGTATTTAATTTTTAAAAAAAATGTAGCAATGTGTGAAAGCTAAAATTAAGCTAGTAATTAATATTTTCTTGTCCTCTAATTATATTTTATTATCTTCTCACAGAAGTTGTCAAATATTGTGTGTCAAATTCTGCTATTTATGAATTGATCTTTTTGGTCAATTTTATCTAAATAAATTTTTGAAAACCAGTCTATATATAAATTAACTTTTCTTTTATTTTCTTAGGAAAATAATTTAAATTACAAACTAAATGCTCTAAGATATCCGTTTCCTTAACCGATATATGAATTCATAGAATATGAAATTTGTGTTTCTATCAATGTAGCTCATTATATATTTTGTTAATTTACTTTTTCAATTTTTTTTTTGTAATATGAGTTAACAATTGCCTTAAAAACAATAATAAAAAGCTCCTCACATTACTAATATATTTTGTTTGTTCATTTTTATTTTTCAACATTTCATTTAATAAATCCTGTGAATTTCTTTTAATTCGTGTTTTCTAAGGGAAAGCTAATAAGTTTTTATTTGAATCCGAGTTGTAGAGTGGCCATCTATAAAATAATACAGTATTTTGCAATTCACAGAAGAAAAGGCCTAGAATCACAAAAGGGTTCTGTGAAGGGAAATACCAGATAAATCAAGTGAATGGCTAAAATCCATTAAGGAAAGATAAAGTGACTTCTTTTATTCACCAGATTGCCCAATATATTAAGCCCACTTACAGAAACTCTTATGTGTGTGGGAGTCTGTTTTGAGCTTGCACAATTCTAAGCTTACTAAGATCTTACAACTGCATTTTTATGTTTGAGCTTTATATTTAGAATTTAATTTTCTTTAAGAAAGATGTCAGCATCTACTTAATTACATCTGAAAGAGCAAGAGTTTTAGAGGAAATTTAAAACTTTTTCTCCTGTACCTGTTATTTTATTTCATTAATCTTTTGCAGTAAAAATAAATATTGTATCAAAAATTTTATTGAATTATATGATCCTATCATCACATCATGCAATAAAATTTCATAGGTTACCCTTTATGGTAAAATTTCATGGTAAATACAATTTTGTAACTGTAGGTTCTATTTTTTAATTTTTTGTATGTATGATAGTCTCCTATAAAAAATTTAGTTGGTGAATCCATTATGAGGCAATGGATGTGTTAAAGAACAAATTATGTAAGAAATGTATTGGGGTTTAGTATTATTAATCCCCCCCTCCCATTTTATTTATTTAATATATTGGAGGTTTTGTATATTTACTAAATTTGTACTTCAAAGAGAGAATTTCATTTCACTTCATTAATTTTGATTCATTTTCTTAATTTTTTTAATAAACAAAATGATCAAGAAAAATACAAAGAACCATATGATTCTGAATTTTTTAAAATATTTTTAGTGCATAAAATAAAAAACTATTGATGATAATTTTAAGCTTTTTTTCTTTCTTTGCAGCTGTTTTAAATAGATAACACTTCAATTAAGTAAGTCCTAGTGCAAATGTCTTAAGAGACAATTAGTTAAATCTAGACTTAAGGCTACAAATGATTATTATTTTCAAAATCCATGTATAAACTGCTTTAGATAAAGAATAAAACTTTTTGATGAGTTTAATAATGACAACTGCTGAAATGTTTTCTCTTTAGATTTTGTTTCTCATTAGTACCTATCATTTTTATGTTATGAACAACTTAGTTGACTAAATTTATGCTCACTTATATGAAATTCATCAGAAAAGAATATTTTTTTAAAATATATATTTCATTACTTACAGTTCAATTACTAAAATTATTACTTGTTAATAATAAATTTCATAAATCAATTACATTTTATAGTTATTTTTAGTTAAAAAAAATTAACTGGCTGGCTCCTAAGTTAAATCTACACTTAACAGTCTTGAATAATTTGAATGACAGTAAAGATAATTCCCATAAGAATAGATTGAAGTGATAGAATTGGATTTTTCTAAGATTCATTATAAACCTATCTTAATTATATTTTTGTTTATATCTATTTGTGGTTAGCTTTTAATTGTATGGCAATGTTTGTTCCAGGTGCTTTTGGTTATTTTGAAGTGACTCATGATGTATCTAAGTACACCAAACTTTCTGTTTTCTCCCAAATCGGCAAGCGAACTCCAGTTGCTGTAAGATTTTCAACTGTTGGTGGTGAAAGTGGCTCTGCTGATACTGCAAGGTGCTTGAATTTAATTATTATTTTTTCCTAGTCTTAGCAATATTTATTCTGTTAAATACAAAAAAAAGTTTTAACTTTTAATAATTATAATTGCAAATAGATTAATTCTTCCATGAGTCTTTCTTTAAATTTATATATTTTCTAATATTTCTTACTTTTGGTATTTTTGTAAAAATGAATAAAATAACAAAATTATACCACATAATTAAATTTGAGAACAAGGTATAAAAAAAATAAGTTAGTGATTCATCTAATCTATTATTTAGGATCATAAATATTATGAAGAATAAATTTCAATGTGATTGAACTAATATATTATAAAACAAAAGAATCTATTTTTAAAATCATAAGAATCTATTTTTAAAAACATTATTAATAATGAGAGGCCGAGATATTACAAATAATAAAATTATTTCAAGTACTGAAATATTTCAATTTGACTCGCCTAGCGAAATAAAAACTAGGTTTACCTTTAATATGAAAATTAACATATTAATATTCATCTACAGTCATTCTATAGGATTGGATATGAATAATTATCCATCATACTATTGGCTATTTTGATTTGTGTGATGAAATATAAAAATATCACTTAATACGATTAAAATAAAAATGAATTTAAGAACTGGTCAAAGGAAAAACTATTTCTGGATAAAGGCAATGATGTTGTTTACATAAAAATGAACAAGATGAAAACTGAGAGAGGACTGATGGAGATAGCACATGGCATTTATATTATTTTAGGGATCCAGAACATACATATATATGTTCTTGATAAATCTCTTAATTTTTATGAAATGAATTCCACAATTTGAAAATTTTTCTATATAAATAGCTGAGTAAAATTGGATTGGAAGATGAATGTTGGTTATTTTTTACTTTGGATACTTTGAGTTGTATATTTGTATAGTTTAGTCTAATAAAGTAATAAATGACTTGTATTTTTTCAATATTTTAATACAAAAAATATCATATACTTTTATACTTAAAATATTTAAGTTCAGTTATATTTTATTTAGTATTTCTATGTCATAAAAAAAAGAGACTCAATCACCAGGCGTACTATGTGATGTGGGCGTACAGTTTTCATTTCTGGATTTGTTTTTCTTATATCTCAGAATAACTTCTGGGTATACAAACCCTAACTGTTTACTGAATATTTCTTTACATTTTTATTTGCCAAATACAAATATTTACTAAGGGTAAATATTGGGGTAAATTCTAAACTTGATGGACAGGATTGAAGATTTAAGAAGAATGATAAGAAAAATATTATTAAACTTAAAAAACAGTAAATATTAAAATTTATGGACTACAGAAAGGGTAAGTATACTTAATTTTGTACATTTCCCCTTGATGTGGTATATGATTGAGCAAATTCTAAAGAAATGTAACTGTGGAAGTTACTCTCTAATAAAAGGTAACTAGTTTTCCCCAAAATTTTAATTAGTCTTTGTTTATCCTCTTGTGCATAGATATAAAAGCATGACATACAGTTTATTTTCCATTTGTCTGATTTGATGAATTCTAATTTTAAGAAAGATCACAATTATAGAAATGCCTATTTCTTTCTTTCAGAGATCCTCGAGGATTTGCTGTAAAGTTTTACGCTGAAGATGGCAATTGGGATGTTGTTGGAAATAACACTCCTATTTTCTTCATCAGAGACCCAATTCTATTCCCAAGTTTTATTCACACACAAAAGAGAAATCCTGCAACACACTTAAAGGTAGTTAATACTACATCCCTTTCATAATTGAAGTAGCATCCAGAGGTGCCAGACCAAGTGATGCACAATGCTGTATATCTATTCACTTACACATTTTTAGACTACTCAAATTCAAAACCTAATAAACTAATAAAATATCCTAAATTTTTTTATGATTAATTTGTAATTGACATTTATAATACAGTTTTAAATTCATGTCATTTTTAAATTAACTTAATTTTTCTTCAGTTTATTTAATCTAAAAGTTAAAAGAAGGCTCCTGTACAGCTCTTTTGATAGTAAAAAATTAACTGAGATAAAATTTACTTGATATTCAAATTGGCTTAATTGGTCATCTTTTTAGTAAGCTGAACTAATCAAAAATGTCCCTTGAAATAATAAACTTTGAAACTATTCCCAGTGGTATTACAGTGATTTACTATATAATTTTGGGTTATTTTTTATAATGCTTTAAGAAGACACAATTGTGTCATCATAAGTTGTAACAGTAGTGCATACTCAAATTCTATAAACCAAATAGATTTGGTTACTCAAAGAAACTTTAATTAAGAAAAAATATTTAATACTTCAAAATTAAATTAGTCCTTTGCAATGTTTTAACTAAAACTGCTTCACAAAAATATTAATTGTTAAATACATTTTTTAGGCTTATTTTTTTTTTGTTAATTTATTTATTATAGGCAATATCTTTTNTTTTTTTACTTTTATTTCATCAGGATCCAGATATGTTTTGGGACTTTATTACATTGAGGCCTGAGACCACCCATCAGACCATGTTCCTTTTCTCCGACAGAGGTACCCCTGATGGTTATAGACATATGAATGGCTATGGCTCTCACACATTTAAACTTGTTAATAGCAAGGGAGAAATTCATTACTGTAAATTTCATTATAAGGTGAGTTTTATACTGTTTCAATCTTTCTAGTTTTTAGAATCAACATTTTGTTCAAAAATACTTTTTTGTTATTAATTTTCTCCATTAATTTTATATGAACTTAATACAATTATGTAAGAGGATTAAATATTTATGCACACTGTGGTGACTAAACAGTTGCACCTATTGATCTAGGGTTTAAAAAAAAAAAAATGTTTTCAATTAAAAATTATTTCTATGATTATTCAGTCATTATTTAATCTTATCTAAATTTTTGCACGTCTTCAAATTTATTGATCTAAATCATTCAATAAATGCAGAATATTCTAATTGCATAGCCTTTGCCGAAATATTAATGGGAATAGACAATATTGTAGTGTGTTTATGTCTTGAAAAAGTGTAACTAACCTTCATCAAAATTTCCGTACTTCAGCCTAAACACTTTCATATTCATAAGGTGGTTTCGTATTTATCATAATTACTAAGTATTATTTATTTTTGCTTTAACTATTTATTTTATAATAATAATAAAAAAATTTTGTGATGTTTAAAAATATTTTTTTAGACAGATTGGCACACAGGACAGGAAATATATTTTAAAACACATCAAAAGCCATAAATTCTAAAATTTCATATTGCCTTTTAATCAATACACTATACTATTATGAAATTAATGGTTTTTTAAATATTCAGAAACGTTGAGCTATTTAGTGTAAGAATTCAACGGAATCCTAGCCTCTTGTTAGTTAGATAACAATAACCTAAAATTAGATATTGTTAAAAAATGTTTATACCAGTTATATATATATATAAATAATTATATTTGCTGTGTATTTCTCTGTAACCTGCAGTTAAGATTCAAAATTAGCGATGAACATTTTTTTATTCTTAACAAAAGGGGAAAAGAGTAATGCTCAATAATTTTTAGAATGTGCCACATTGAAAAACCCATATTTGAGGTGCTTTCAAAAAGTAAGAGCAGTTTCTTTTTTTACTTTAATTTACTTCTTATTCTTTATTATAATGTATTCAAATTCATTGATTGAATCAATTGGAACTGTAACAGAATTCTCATGATTGTCAGAATCCTCCAGCTAACTTTTCCAAAAGAGTTAGTGGAGAATTTTTTGGGGTTTGGTCAAGGTTGATCGAAGAAATAGAATTTAATAAAAGTATTTTTATTATCCACTAATATTTCTAACATTGTAAGCCATCCTCAAACCTGTTGAAATACAATGTCATCAGAAAGCATGTCAAGAACAATGCAAAAAAAATATGAGAGAATTTTTTTTCCCAGAAAAATTTTTAAGATTTTAATTTATACTACTAACAAAATTAACTTAAAAATGTAAAATTAAATAACTCATTAGGACATTTACTGTGATCAATATAAAATGATTGACTAAGTAATAAAGGCAATAACCAATAATAGATTTGGTTATTCTTCAAGCATTGGATCAACTTCATTTTCTCAAATTTCTTTCTGAACAATCCAAGTAAAATGTGGAATCCTTATAAGCTTCTTTCTTGATGGAATTGAAATTAATGAGAAGACGTCTGTGTAGGATGTTTTGATGACAGCAAAGGAGGTTAGACCCAGACATACTTGAAGCTTAAGGATCTTGATTTAATTTAAATTTTGGACCCAAAGAGTTTTCATTTTGAAGAACAAGACACTAAAAGGAGAATTTCTAATTTTCCGGGATGTTTTGTAATTTCAACTATCAATTTTTGTTTTCAACTTATTAATGTTCACTCTCTTGCCAATAAAGCTGTTTCTTCTTTTGAAATATGAATGGTAACATGTGCTAGTGATAAGCACAATAATTGACTGAAGCATCTTCCTTCCCAACAAGAAGGAAGTCAATTGTCAACAATTTAGACAGCAGCTTTGTTAAAATATGCTTACTTATTGATATAGATGTATTGAGCTCTATAAAATTCCACATAATATTTCATATCTGATATATTGGATAAAAATTTTAACAGGACATTTAACAAAAATTTGCTCACAAAGACATTTTTAAAGTAATTCCAATAATGACTGGAACATATTAGAGAAATCTGCAAACAACAAGCTTCACTCACATGGGCTGCGATTACTCAACCAGCAAGATCTCTGTTGATACTTATGTATAGGAGAAAAATAATTTTAACTCGGTATACCTAATCACTAAAAAAAATTTCAAGTCTGTATGATGCACATTCTTATTTAAAAATCAAGTGAAAAATTAAATGAATATTACAGAATGATTAGTAATCTTTAGTATGGCAATATGTGTTGTTGTTGTTCACGTAGGCTTCGACGGTCATCAGATGTATTTACCATTTCTTCTTCCGGGTTGGACATTCTCTTTTCAGCCCAGAAGAAGCCATCACATGATGTGCAAAAGCTTGGCAAATAACAACAATTTGACACGGTCCAACCCGGGGGAAAAAAAAAAAAAAATGGCAATATGTGGTTAAGAGATTTAGGTAAAATGTGGGATTTTTAGAATTTAGGTTTCTCTTAGCAGAAAACTGTCTGCTTATGGCTAGATCTGAATTATAAGGAATCTTAGAGTTAAATTTCTATGAGATCCTGAATAATATTTGTTAATTGTTGTGTTCATTCACATTAATGTTCTAGGTTACTTAGGAATGCTACAGAATGTATAAATTTTATATAATACTGACAGCAATTTCCTCAGCTCAATCATTAAAATAACACTGCAATAAATGTAACCATTTGACTGTTAGACTACTTTTAAATGTTTAACTTTGTCACATTTAATTTCAAATTTTTCATTTTATGTTAAACAGATAGAACCTAGATTTTAAGTTTCATTGAATTCAGTTCAACACAAATCCTAAGTTTCTGAAGAAAGTGGTATGTGACAGACAGACATTTTTGTCCTTTATATTCTACATGTCTTAAATGTAAAACTGCAGATTTTGAGGGGAATTATGATTTTGATTTCCAGGCTGAATACAATGGTATACTTGCTATAAAAAAATTGACTATAATTGCACTTTTCAGATTTGTTCAATACAGTTTAGTTTTGTATGTGCATGGGAAGTTATTGCAACAGTAAAATTTTTATTTGTATTGCATTTTATTTAATGTCCCTTTCAATCACCTAGGGTCATGTAGGGAGGGCCTATCTAGCCACTCCATACAGAACACCCATGGCTCTGGGCAAGTTTTTATTTCTCGATAAAAGTTTGCCCAGTATGGGATTCAAACCCTCTTTGCCAGGATAGAGAGACTCGAATGCCTATGTACCTCCTAGGCTCACTTGCTGCCCTGTATTATATTGATCTATTATAGTTAAATTATAATAGTAATAACTAATCTTTACCATAAACAAATGTGTATATACTTTGTTAAATACTCGCTTTTTCATTTATAGACTGATCAAGGAATCAAGAACTTATCAGCTGATAAGGCTGCTGATCTTGCTGGCTCTGATCCGGATTATTCCATAAGGGATCTGTACAATGCTATTGAGAGAGGCAACTACCCCTCATGGACTTGGTACCTGCAGGTTATGACTCCAGAACAAGCTGAAAAATACAAGTGGAATCCATTTGATGTCACCAAGGTAACTGATTTTGTATAAATTTTTTAGAAATTAGGAACATTCTTACCAACATTTGGTAACTTCAAGTATAAAGTTCTCCTTAACATTAAACACTAACATTAAATTTTAATATGTTTAAATAATTAAATAAATTTAATGTTACTTGCTTTCTAAGATACCAATGAATGGAGCTTTATATTTTCTTTAAACAATATTAGAGTAGTTTTGGTAGTATTATATTTATTGAATTTCATTGGTATGTTCCCACAATAATTTCATTTAGTACTCAGAATGATGGAAAGATCTCTTATATTCATTTAATATATATTACTACATAAAGGAAAGTTTTATGTTGGTCATTAAATCACTAAGCTATTAATTACTAACAGTGATCAGAAGTACCTTACATTTTTCAATATTTATTTTATTTAATATTAAAATAAATAAGGAAAAGTTAGGCCTGTAAAAGAAAGAGTAAGTTTTAGCATTGCTAGATTTAATATGTTTATGAGCCTAAATTATTAACTAAAAAAAGTATTTTAGTAGGTAATGTTATGAAAGCTTTTAATAATTATTTTTAAGATTAAGTTATTTGTATATAAATTAAAAATGTTTATGTTATTTTTGAATTTCAAGTGTTTAGTGATGATATATTTTGCTTTTAGGTTTGGCCACATGGTGATTTCCCTCTTATTCCAGTAGGTAAAATGGTACTTGACAGGAACCCTAAAAACTACTTTGCTGAAGTGGAGCAGATTGCATTCAGCCCTGCTCACATGATTCCCGGTGTTGAACCAAGTCAAGATAGGCTTTTGCAGGTTTGTACTCATCTTATTTTAAATATGAATTTGGGGCTGGGGTAAAACAAAAATTTTGTGTCACTTCTTTCAAGAATTATAAAATAAGTCACAATGAGCTCATCACACTTGTACTTCTGAACGAATTTAGTGGTAAAGTTTAATTTTCTAACCTTAGTATTCTATAACATATCTATAAAAAACAAAAAAAAATAAAGGTGGATTTTTAAAAATGCAACTACGAAAATTGAGTGCTTCTGTCACTCTGCCCTCCTAACATTTCAGAGCCAGCTTCAGTGATCCCACCTTGTACTCCTATTTGCCCCCTCTAGTTTGTAAGATCAAATAAGATTTGCTCTTATTCTTGTTCATCTTTATTGAAGCATGGGAAATGTTTCACTGACTTTTTTTTTTTTCAATGCATAATAAATGTTTTTTAAAAAAATCATTAAAAGCTCAGTTGGAAAAATATTGTTTTTTAGACTTTAATATGATTTAATTTTGCATTTGAAAATCATTGAAGCCAAAATATTAACCTTCCATAGCCAAATAGTGAGAATGCAAAAAATGTGTAAGTAAACATTTTTTATCATTGTTTAGTGCAAAAAAGAAAATGAATAGATCTTATTCCCACAGTTAAATCAGACCTAGTCAAAAAAATACCCTATGACATATTGAATTACATTTATTTCCAGATCTATATGTCCTAAAAGTTTTTAACTATTTAATGGTTGCACTTCAAAAGCATATTAACATTTTAGTGACAAACTATTTGTTTGATAAGCTAAAAAGTTTACCTGCAGGTAATAGCATCTGGTTTCTTACATCTTCCATTAATTCCTCTCTAGTGCAAGCAAAGTTAATTTTGAGTTTAGGTGGGGAGGACACTAGTCAGAACTGATACCTGCTATAACATTAATGATTAAATTTATAATTCTGATCTTATGATAATAGTAATAATAAACTCCCATATTGTCAATATGATCTTTTCTCACACTAATGTGTAATGAAATTCAGTAAATTATGTGTAGCAAATTAGTAAAAAAAATTAATTAATGCTAATTTAAAATAAAAAATGTTCTTATCAACAACAAACGTACCCCCTAAGGAGCTCATTTTTGTTCCAGATATTATAGTCCTTTGTATTAATTGAATTCTTTAAAGTCTAAAATAATTCAATGCTATTTATGAATGTTATTTATTAGATATGAAATTGACTTTTTATTTTTTTATATTTAACTTGTTTTATTTTAAGTTGACAAAATTAATTACGCTTTCCAGGGTAGGCTCTTCTCTTATTCAGATACCCATCGGCATAGGCTTGGGGCCAACTATCTTCAACTACCTGTCAACTGTCCCTACAGAGCACGAATCAACAATTCTCAGAGAGATGGACCTGCTTGTTACGGGGAAAATCAAGCTGGCGCTCCCAACTATTTCCCTAACAGCTTCTCAGCCAATCAGCCTGACCCAAATGTCGCTTGCCCAGCAATTAGGCTGAATGCTGAAGTTTCAAGGTAAGGAAATCATCTTTAGATTAAATGCATGGTTCTTATAACCCCTATTTCGCTACCTCCTCATCCAACCTAAATGTTTTCTCCTTAGGTAAAATAAATAAGCTATATACATTAGCCCTCTTCCTTTTCCCCACTGAAGTTTTTTTTTTTTTTTTTACTTCACTAATAACCACTTAGGATCTTGGAGGGAGAAAAATTTACGATTTGCTAGCCTATTATAAACATCCATGGTTGGGCAAGCGTTTATCTCAAGAAAAGCTTTCCCAATGTAGGATTTGAATCCACAGAATGAGGATTGAGAAACCCAAATGGCTATCTTGGCATCCCCCATCCTGAAGTTCAACTTTTAGGTGAATGTAGTATAAGCTTTAATAGTAATTTTCCCATGTTATCTGAATGTTTTGATGGTGGATAAATTCATTATATATGTGCACTAGAAATAGAAAATTAAAACATTTGATAAATTAATACAAACTTTTTGCTTCCTGAAAAATACTGTTTTTTCTCATAAAGCATGATTTAGAAGAATTCTACATAAATAATTCATGTTTGTATCCATTGTTATTTTGCTAGCCAAACTACTTATAGATTAAATACATAATATTTAACTAAAACATCCAATGAAATTTGGTATAATTTAATAAATAAATGGATTTTACGGGTAGATGAGTTTTGAATGATCATTTTTTCACCATTTCAACTAAGGTAATTATATTCACAATTAAGTGGACTTTAGTGCCATGCTACCTACCAGCTCTTTTTTATGACCCTTCATGTAATGTGTTGTTTTTTTTATCTCAGTAGCATAAAAATGTTGGATCCTTGTCTATAGTAGTTACTTTCTTAGTAGCTTGATTGGGAAGTTCATATCCTAGAAGACAAAGTTACTTCACTGTTCTGCGATACCAGGTTGACTAGCTTGTGACAAATTTCCATTATTATATGGTCTTTCAGGAATTTATTGCCTAATGAAGTAATGGTACTAAGAGTATTGAAATTGGAGCTTACTTTCATTGGCAATTTTAAGTTAACATAATTATGTGGATCATATAATCCATAATTGTACAATTTCTATAATTGCAATAACTTATTAAGTAAAGTCATCTTCAGAGAGCACACAGGAAACCTTCACCCACATAGACATGAGATCATTTTAGTTAATCTAACATTTCCTTCAACATTTTTACTTTGTGACTGAATATCCTGGCATATTCTTGTTTCAGGCATGAAAATGGAGGTGAAGACAATTTCAGTCAAGCTGCGCTGTTTTACCACAAAACTCTCAGAGAAGATGAGAGGAAGAGGTTGATTGACAACATTGCATCCAACTTAAAGGATGCTGCTGATTTTCTTCAGGTAGTATTTTGTTCAAGCAGTTGTCTGATTATACTCTTATTTTTCTATGATATATATCAAGATTTACTAATTATAACTAATTATTAACAACTATTGAAATAAAGGCAAATTTCAAAATATAAAAATTTAATGACTCAAAAAATAATTGTTTTAGGCAAAAGATATTTATCTAAGGTAGGTTCTTAAAACATTTGTGAAAATATATAGTGATAAATTACAAAAAAAACTAAGATTACTAGATTTATAAAAAGTTTGTTTAGTAAGAAGAAACTTAAGGTTAATAAATTTTATTTAAATTAATCTCCTTACAGTCATTTGATCATGATCATGTTTAATTAGATATCTCACTTGAAACTGATGAAGATCTGTAGAAAAAAAAAAGAAAAGAAAGTCAAGGCGCTTATGTTTATTGTTTGATTTTTTTAAGGGAAATCTGTTTAAACATATTTATTAAATTAACTCAATTTTTAAGGAAAATACTATATTTTTTTGTTTTGTTTTTGTTTTTGTACTTTATTTTAATCAATTTTAATTATTTACAGGAAAGGGCTCTTAAAAACTTCTCACAGGTTGACCCTGGCTTTTCCAAAAGAATTCTGGAAGCTCTTAAACAGAATATTTCATCCAAGTCTCATTTGTAATTTTCTGGATATGTATTTCATCAGACATATAATATGCACAATACTTATTATTTAGCAGTAAATGTTACCAGAATCTAATTTACACTTGAGGGGTGTTGGATTTTTAAAATCATATATTTTTTAAACCCACATAAGAATTTGTGACATAATTATTTTTTTTAAATAAAATATTTACACTTACTTGTTGTCAAAGTTCCTCTAAATTCTTCCCTGGTCTTATGTCTTCCTTAAGTTGCAATATAATCCTCTCATGAATTCTAACAATTTAATAATAATAATATCATTAAAATAATCCCCCCCATGTCTTGGGCAAGATAAAAGCACTAGAATAGAAATGGATATGTTCAAACCGAAAGATGTATATGGGTGGACAGCATACCACTTTGCTGTGAATGATCTATAGGCCTTATTATTTGGCATATCAAAATGAACTTCCAAATATAAAAATATTTGGTATACAAAAGGAGTTGAATATTTTCTTGTTGATTTAAAAGTAAAACAGATTATCTTATGTAGTTGAGCATAATAGAAAAATTATATATATATAAACTATTGAACAATTAATTTTAATAGATAGTATTTTCTGTAGAACACTTACATTTCTGATTTAAGTTAATACCATAAGGAACTTTAATAAAATAAGCAAGGATATATTTCCACATAGTTTCCATTGAGCAAATAAACATTTATACAACAGCATGTTATGACATTAATTATAATAAAAATTACAAAAGAGAAGGCTGCTTCAGAGTAGGGCATAAAGGGAAAAAAAATGTATAGTTTGCTCTATTATTGTTCAATTAATATTTTAATTTTATAATAACAATATGTTTCCATACAACTTTTCTACAAAAAAGTAATGGCTACTAACAGATTAATAACATTTAATTTTGTATTTACCGTTTCTTCTTCCGGGTTGGACCGTGTCAAGTTGTTGATATTTGCCGAGCTTTCGCACATCATGTGATGGCTTCTTCAGAGAGAGATTATCTCTTTTACAGCTCTCATTCTCTTTTCAGCCCTGAAGAAGCCAGCACATGATGTGCGAAAGCTCGGCAAATATCAACAACTTGACACGGTCCAACCCGGAAGAAGAAATGGTAAATACATCTGACGACCGTCGAAGCCTACGTGAACATCTGACCAACCTGTACGGGGAGGATGTTGTTCAGAGAATAAAGAGCATTGACAAATTCAGATCCAAGAAAATGAGACAACTGGCATTTCTTAAGAGATGCAGAGACCATAACGTACTACCCACGTGTTCTAAAGTGACAAAAAAAGGAGACAGTCAACGCATACAGAACATATTAGCATGATCCTCGAAGATGATACCCAAGGCGCAGATAGACGTCACTCGATCCGAACTTGCTTCAATTGAGAAGAGACTCTTTTGGGACCACTCTCTGCTTTTGAATCTTGTTTCAAAGGAAGACTGGGACAAGATAGACCGCCTCACCTGGAAAGCAGCTCAACGGGACTTCCTCAAGCACACTGACTCGCAAAAGAAGAAGTTTAAAAAACTCACAGCAAGGAAAACGACTCTCAACAACATATGTGAAGACTCTCTAAAGAAAACTGTTGTTAACCTCACCAATGAAAAATTTCCCAGAGAGACACTTCAGGTTCTACAGAAAGGCTTCAACTACGCCATTGCCCCACGCCGGATTCCTATAGAGAAAATTATAACAAGCGTCGAAGCTTGTATCATGAACCTTGAACCAGAAGCAGCTGAAACAATCCGTCAAGGCGTCAGTCATGCTCTAAGGAAGGCCAAGCTACCCAAATCGAACCTCAGCAAAGAAGAATAAAAATCTCTCTTTTACAGCTCTCATTCTCTTTTCAGCCCTGAAGAAGCCATCACATGATGTGCGAAAGCTCGACAAATATCAACAACTTGACACGGTCCAACCCGGAAGAAGAAACGGTAAATACATCTGATGACCAACATTTAATTTTATTAAATATGAAGACATAAGAAATTGACTAGTTACAATTATTATCAATATTTCAAAACTATTTAGTTTTATAAAAAAATAACCTTACATTCACTGAGTATTTTAGCATTGAATGGAAAACTTTTTAGGCAATCGACTGATTTTTGTTTTAGAGGCAGTGTAAAAAAAAAAACTTAAAAGATCTACAGTCATCATAAGAATTACTTAGTGCCTCAGAAATTTGAAATTTTTGGACCTTGTATTAACTATTAACATTTACCAGCTTCCTGTAATTCAGTAGAATAGACAGCATACTATTCTACGTAATAAGATTCTGGCAAGAATATTTTTTTAAATTAAGGATGCATCTCAGCAATTTCTTTTGCATAACCAAAAGCCTGTCAGTCTTGTCAACTTATCCCTAATGAGTTATTCTATATAGCTGGAACTCAAAATCCTACAATAATATTAATGAAATACCTTATAACTGCCGACTGTCATCCCTATCCATCCAAGTACCCTCTTAGCTCTATTTGCAGATGACAAGGCTATCCTATCTCCCCACCCCGATCCTAAAACTGCCTCTAAAAACTTACAAAATCATCTGCAAAGCATGATGATGTGGCAAACGGAGAATAAAAATCAATGAAGTGAAATGTGTTCAAGTTCATTTCCAATTACGAAAGAAAAACTTTCCTAAAATTGTGAAATTTAACAATGTTTCTTTACCACTCTCAAATTCCTTTCGTTGCCTGGGGTTCGATCTGGGCTCACGACTCACAAGGGGCTAACAAACAAAAATTAAGAGTCAAAAACTTAAAGGGTCAGGACAGAGACTCCTAAACAGACCACGAAAAAAACTCAATTAACACGATAGAAAGAAACTGACGCTCTACAAGACTTTACTACTACCAATCTGGACATATGGTGTAGAAATCTGGGTTAACACCTTCCAACATACAAAATATCCAGTCCTTTCAATTTAAAACACTCAGTATAATCGTAAATGCTCCCTATTGCGTATCTAATTCCTCCCTTCGCCAAGATTCTTATATCCCTTTGGCAAAGGACCTCATTTCTTCCCACTTCACCCATTTCCACAGTAAACTGCCATGCCATCCCAATCCACTAGCACAGACTACTGGCCCATGTAGAGTCAAACTCTTATGAGAGATCTTGATCTCCACTGAGCAGCAAACTTCTTTAATGGTAGTATAGACCATACCTATTAGACTTTCTGTATTTTTGAACTCTTCCAGTGACTTATGAGCTCCTTCCAGCTAATGCTATTATTGAACCGTGAAAAAAATAAGGTGAGACTCTCGCTTGTATATGGTCCAGAGGCTGAAGATTGCTCTGCTAAGGACTGACCTCCTCAAGAGAAGGAGAGGCTAATTGGCCCAATGTGACCATGTGCTTGTGTCACTTCTTTTGAGGTAGATAGTGTCCTTGTGATCTCAGTTGAGGCTTCATTAGCCTGTACTGAGTGTTGTTTTTGTGTCAATTTTTCTACTTAGCCAAAAAAAAAAAAAATTAATTAAAACATACATATAGTTAAAGGCAAAATGGCAGATTACTATTACTTATCATAAGTATTCCAGAAACGATTGAATCGATCAAGAACGAATTCGATATTAAGTAGGTACCTAAACACATGTAGACATACAACTTATAAATAAAAAATTAAAAAAAAAAACGTAACAGGACATAACACCAGATTCCACTACAACAAAGCCAAAATGTTTGATGAAGGTTCAGAAAATCCTTCAGGTTTCTATTTACGGACCAATTTTCCACTTTGCAAAGAAAATGTGGAATCAACTAATTACTATATGATTAGTACAGGCTCTCACTCGACAGGTAAGAATCTCCACATTTTTAATTAAGCTGCTGATGGTAAGAGAACGGGGTTAATTGGTAGTCAAGATTTCGTGATTATCATCTTATAGGCATAACTTCACATAACAAGTTACAGCTCTCTCATCAAGGTACTAAGGTCAATTAAAGAGTTACATCTAACTTTTTACAATCATGTGGCTATTAATACAATTTAAATAGCTTAAGCTAAAACTTCTGATTCGATAATACTAGTGAAAGGAAGTTGGCTTCGTGTAATTTACATCATTTTTGAGTTGTTTTTTTTCGTCTTACTTTGAATTTTGCTGCTAACAATCTACAAAAGTTAGAATGAAAGAATTCCTTTAAACTTACCTTCTTTCTCCCTTTCACTATTTTCCCTCGTCTCACATCTGCCTTCTTAGAAAGCGAAGCGACTGTAAATTTGATTTCTAAACTATAATATTTTTTCGAATGGAGAGTTTTTGACCCTAGAGATTAATAGTAGATATTTTTTCATTTATACCTCAGCTTTCTCTTATGGATACATTTATAATTTGCATTTATTTTTTATATACTTTATTAAGTTTCACTGGCAGTCATTAGCTTTTATTAGTTTCTGCAATTAATGTCAGTAGAACTCGCTTCCTCTTCAGTTATCTCGAGTTAAGAAAAATCATCTTCCTGTTCTGTCTTCTGACGCTATCTTCTGTGTTTCCTCTGTTATCATGCCTGATAACGTCAGCTTTGGTTTATCACCAGCCACATTCTCGTTCACCGTTTAGAAATTGTTGGTGATGCCTTCCAAACGGAAAGTATTCTTTTGTCTCTGTGGAACCTACTGATTCCAGTTAAGAGTTAACTGCCCTGCCAGAATATAATCAATAACACTGAGTTTTTGCTTAATTCGTCGCATTATCATCAGTTAATAACGTTGTTGGAACAGTTTTTGAGTTTGTTGCATTAAGTGCAGCTTACCATAGTAATGGCTTCCACTTTTGCAGTGAGCAACAATACGACACTAGCCGAGCTTTGAAACCCTGCATTTTCATTGGGTCGTCTAGTTAATATAAGATTGTTTTCTAGCTGGTCCAAACGGATGCGTCATGATGAGAACGAAGGTTGATTACTACTTGTACAGACAAGAAACCAGCGAGAACACCGGTACTCCTCTCGTTACCGACACACTCACTCTTCCGAAAGACGTTTTGGATGAAATCTTAAAAAATACTGCTTTTCAACCAAAAGATACTCCGAAAAAATCAAAGAGTGAAATAGGAGTACAAGTCAGCTGTGACAAGAAGAAATCGAAGGTTCATTTAAATTCCTCTTTTAACGTCAAATACTTTTCTTTTCTTACTTACAGTAAAATATTTAAGGCTATCTATTCTATAAGTTTCAAACTATTCTGAACACTCATGGCAAATTATGTGTTCCCAAACTATGATTTTTATCAAACCAGGATATCAAATCAATAAAACTTCCATAGCCAAATCAAAATCTAATCAAAGGAATATTTGTTAGATGTTGGCGAATACATTGAGTATTATAGTTCAGTTATCATTGTCTTTAATTCTGGAACTTAATAGATTGTGTTGGAGATGGAGATGCTGTAGTCTACTTAAATGTATATATACATGTTTTTGATATATTACTCACTAATCTCTCCAGCAGTTATGTGGTAAACAGATGGTTTGTATTGGAGATGCTAGACTATATGTAAATAGACATGGGCTTGATATTTCCCTTAGTTAGCTCTGTTGGGATAAATAAGTGTAGGAGATAAAAAGGTTCCAAAAAAAAAAGATAGGCGTGTTCCGTGAATACAAAATATATTTGTTCTTAAAACAAATAATCATAAATAAAGTATACAAATATATTAATAAACAGAAATAAGTGTAGCAATAATAAACACAAATAAGCCCAAAAGAGCATGGCAATGATAAATAATGTTCACGCGCAAACAATTGAAAGGCGCGAGGCACTGAATAAAAATAGAGCTTCGAGTGGCGCAGGAACTGTAGTGACGTGTCAGCGAGGTATCTGTAGCATGACCACGGAAACCTCCCTAGCTTTGGAGTAGGGACCTCTTTGGCCACTGGAAGTTATTCCAGGTATCTTACCGGCACCAAAATAGTGCAAAACTGCAGAGGAAACGATACTTGCAGTCAAGTGGTTCTTGAAGACAGTAGACAGAATTCCATTAAAATGCTTGGCGAGAAACAGGCCTATGTAACTTGGATTTAGTCGCGTTCGCACAAAAATAACTAACACGCTCAATACCAATGGCTGATTACATGTAATAATTGCTTTCCCACGGTTATTTCACGGATCTTAAGGTGAAGATCTTAGGGCTGATAATGGATTTTCCCGCGGAAGATTTAATTAAGTGCAAGTGCCGATACATCTCCGACAGTTAACCTGTAAATAGAAAGTTTGTATTGAAGATAGGCCCGGAGCCTGGTTAAATGCAAAATGTTTAAAATTGTATTTATTTCACAATGCTCTAATACAATTTTGATTCTTGTTAACTGAAAACATATGAATTGATCTTAATGAAATTTGAAAATTATGCAATTAGATAAGAGCACGATCTTACTTGTTGGATAAATTTTAAAATAGCTATAAATTTCAGACCAATATCTTAATCTTTTTACTTTTTTAACAAATTGGTATTTATTGTACTCATAGTTTTTTTTATTTATTATAACGGCGTGTCAACCAATAGGCCATTAACGCCAATGGGTCAGTATTGGAACTATGGTTGGGCAGGACACCCATGACTGGCCCCAAGACGGGAGAGAGAGAGACATGGGAAGGGAAGGCGACGGAGGCACAGCCAGACTTTTCCATCTTGTGATATTGCTTCCTGAGAGGATGCTCTGAGTCGAAGCTCCCGTTAGCTGGGCTGTAGGCGCTCCTCCTCCCGCAGAGCGCCCACATCCCACGGAGGTTCGGGACAAATGCGTCCTGGATGTCCAGCAGTGCCCAGGGCCGTGGTTAGCATCCTGAATGTGGTTATTAGGTATCAGCTATTGGTGTTTCGACGTAAGACATACTGGGAACTCAATGGTCCAAACTGAGATTGTAGTTGATCTATTGAGGGCTTGGAATGATGAGATGTGTTTCGTGATACAAAGTTTTATGGGAGTATGGCTGTTTGAGCCGAACTGAAGTTTATATGGAGAGAGACGGATGGCGCAGGAGAAAGCAGGAACGCGCGGGGGAGGAAGCCGACGGGGAAGACGAGGAGGAATTACATGAGGCTCAGGGAAAAGCATGCTCAGCTTACAATACAGTACCGAGCAGGCGTTTCCAGCGTAATGGGCCCAAACAGGACATCATCCCGACCCCCACCATTCCCCCACAACCCCCACGACCTCCACGTACTCGTAGTTTTGTACTTATATAGAAGTTATATATATATATATATATATACCCCTAAATTACAGTTATATGGGAATTTATTTCACAGCACGTTCAAATCGAATTCAAATGGATGCTAGGCTTCTAATAAAAGATTCTAATGATCGTATTTTTCTATTTTCCGATAGATATTCGTTGTTTGACAGCTGTAATGTTTTAAAAATGGTTTATAATTTAGTTCAGGCCCTTCAGAATGAGTCTTTACCTGATAACTGAACGAAAAAGGCAATTTCGAACTTGCTAAAGGTTCAAATATATTCCTTGTTATAAGCAAGGAATTAAGGAAAATGAAAGTAAGGAGTTTAAGCTAGTCATTTTAATTTATATTTATTTTCAATTGTATTGGGCGTTTGAAAGTTGTGTGCCAATTTTTTTATTTTACAGATGCATTGAAATTCAATCGTTATAATTTATTTTATTTTAAGGCTAAGCTGAAGAGACGGAATAAGTGTAAAGGTGAAGCTCTACTATATTGTACTTGCAATCCAGCAAATGATGTTTCTAACTCAGACAGATCTTTATCAGATTTAAGCGATTGCTATGTTGAAGGAAGTGGATCTTTCATATGCAACTGTTAATTTAATTTTAAATATACTTTTGTTTTAAACAACAAATTTTCTTTTTTTTTTTAAATGTTTATGCTGATTCCATCCATTATAGAATATATATCCCAAACCATACACATAATATTACTAAGAATGTTTAGTAACAAAAAAAATTGAATGTATATAATGAACTATAAATTGTCCTAGTTTTTATCTAAACAATTATTTTCTGTTTCATTAATAATCATTAAGCTGAGCTAACTTTCTTTCTCCTTGGTAAATAAAATGTTTCTCTTTGGATATATTTGTAGGTTTTACACCTGTTACACATATTTGTTTACCAGACAGTAGTTTGATAGGTCTGTTTATTTTCCACCTTACTTTTGGGAAACTGTATTCTAATAATGGATCCAGCCCTATTAAGAGAAAGAGAGCTGTTTAAAAAGCGTGCCCTAAGTCAGCCTACGTAAGTATCGACTTGCTTTAAATATTATACAGTTAAAATATAGAATTTTATTTTTCATTTTTTCATATTAATTGCTTGTAGCATTCATTGTCCAATTAATCTTTATTATTTTCAAGTTGATATCTTTATTTGTCTAAATTTCATCATAATTTAATGAAATTGCCTATTACTATTAGGGGTTGTACTTAATAAATTTAATTTTTTTATCAAAACATTAGATAGAGTATATAAACTAATCAACTTCTGATTTAATTAACTTTATTTATTAAAGTGTGAATAATGAATTTAGATTCATTAATTGGCTAGTAAAATAAGTGTCAGTATGAAATACATAAATTTATCTTACTCTTCGAAAGAGCATACAGGCAATGCAAATGATATAATTGTATTCTTCATACCTACATAAGAGAAGTTGATGGCAGTTATAATTTTGACATTTTTATTCTAAGGACATTATTGTTTTCGTAAATGGATGTCTGCTTTGCTAACATTTGGGAGTAGGATCCTCCCTTCCCTATTAAAAATTATTTATATATTAAAAATTTCTACGCACTAGGTAACCAAGGAAAAATGATGCATTGTGGGACAAAAGTTGGCATGATTTCTTCTTTTCTGATGTCACCTAGAGTAGTATTCACTATTCTAAAGTTTGGCTAGCTTTTCTAAAACAAACCCATTTAAAGATTTTTCTTATAAAAGTTCTTACTCTATATATTACTCTTGTTTCTTTTTGTACTTCACTGACTAGCAAACATGCTTACTGTTCTGTCAATGAAAATAGTTAGGCATTTTAAAGAAAAAAATTAACCCATAGCGGGACTCGAATATGTTTTTTTAAAAATCACTAATCAGATGTGCTTACCTCTGCACTAAGTGGACTGTAATTCCACCATGACAGAAACTCTTCCTGGAGATCTCCTAGCCTTTCAGATGTATGAAGAAGTTCGCCTTTACCGGCAGAAGGCAAACTCAATATAATCACTTTTTTGAAGACCCATAACTATGGTACCATACCAGGCACATTAATAATAAATGCTAATCTTTCTAATAATTAAATGTAATGATTTGAAATGAAACTTTTTTTCAAAGTAAAATAATTTTATATTTTTTCTGAGTTAATATAGTTAGACGTTAATCATAGATATGCATTATCTGAACTGCATTATGCTATATGAAAATATTTTCAAGAGTATTTAGTTGTAAGGTGAGTTATGACTAGGTCAGATCAACAGCAAGAAATTTCAGGACATACTAATCACATGAATATTGGCAACAAGCTGTTATTAGAGCTAGTTGTTACTGAACTACTGCTATTGACTCAATAAGACTAGGGTAACTTTGTGTGGTTCATACTTTTCTTCAAGTTGACTTTGTTGAGAGGATCAGGTTTGCCTAATAAACCTCCCATATCATTCAAATGTAGTAAATCATATCTCTAATAATCATTTGGAATTTTCGGAGTATGTTTATTACATTAATATCCAAGTCTGAATGATAGGTTTTCAGATAAGTGAAAAATCATATTTTTATTAGATGTTTTTTGTTGGTGTTCGATCAAGGTAGATCTAAAAAATACAGTTTAAAAAATGTGTATAAAGTTATAGCAATTCTCTCTAATAATAATATAAATAATTTTATTTTTTATTCTTATGAAATTGTATTTCAACATCCTGATGATGGCTTACAATGCAAGCCAAAATTTTAGCAGATAATTAAAAAAAAAAACTTGACCGAACCCCATTAAAAAACATCTAATAATAATGTCTACGATTAAAATAACTCTCCATTAGAATTATGTTTTAAAAAACAGCATAAACATTTTTTCAACTATAATTTTTATTATTTTACTAAACAAATTTCCATTGTCAATCTTCATAAGTATTTAGATATTGACCTTGATAGATTGATATTGATGATAGACCCTGTCTTCCAACTCCAACCCTCTACAACTCTCCCCGTCGACTCAAACGAAGATGACCTCCTGGGGACATAGTCTGTAAATAATTTGAGAGTGGGGTGTCATTGGTCACCCTCTCTTCTCATGTGTTTGTCATTGTATGTTATTACTATCCATTGTAATCAAATTACAAAACGTTTTATTTTTTATTTTTAACAGAATGTATTAAGTAAGTAAAGGTTAAAAAAAAATAGTAGAACAAATATTCACATTTATAATTATTCTAAAAAAACCTAGTGACAAGAATTAATCATTCAGAAATTTCACAGATGACCTTTCTTTCTAGTTTAGAGCTACCTATATCATATTGAGTTGGTAAATCTGAATTATCAGAATCTGAGGATGACCAATGTGATGAAATGAGAATGTTTTTTGTGTTCTGTTATAATCGACCAAAGCTTACATAGTTATGATAATTAAGTGGTGCGCTCCTTTTTCAATCTAAGGCAGTTAGCTATATTCTCTGTCATGTTGCTGTTGTCTTGTTTAACGTGCTGTGAGTATAAATACTTTGACAACGTGAAGAAGCCTTCCCAAGTAATATGAGGATATTACTTAGAATCGTGTGCCAGAAAACGAGGTCAATTTATATGAAGAAAAACCAAAATATCTGACTAAACAACTGTATTTTAGGGTATCCCTTCACAGGTCTACATCTCCCTCACCTGTTAGTTTGTATTCACATTTATTTGTTTATTTATATTTTCATACATGCTACAATTTATATATATATATATATATATATATATATATATATATANAGTCTCGCGAAACCTCTTATATATATATATATGTGTGTGTGTGAGTGTGTGTGTTCTTACAAAATCCATTTCCTTCCCCTTCTTCCCTCCAAAATATGTATGAATACTAATATAAATAAATAAAGGTCCGACACCTCTGGATGACCAATGTCCTTGCAGGCAGTTTCTACTAGCAGTGAGTAATTCTGTCTTTGCTAAAAGTTATTTCTTTTTCAGCATCTCGTTATATTGCACTACTGAATTTATTTGTTCTATTGTAGGCTAAGAATTTGTTATAATCAAAGTATTAATTTTGAAGATATTATTTTTAGGGTTGAGAAGAAATTAAAAAAAGATGATTCATTTGCTCTTCCTAAAGATGATTCAAAGAAGAAATCTTCTAAGCCTCCTTCCAGTTCTAATTCTGTCAAGTGAGTAAACCGTTTTATTAATACTTTAAACCTGTTTTATAAAATTAAGAAACAAAAAATGTTAAACAAGTTTATTTTAAATTAGTTTACCAACTTTCATTTTTAAAAAAAATTTATTTTGGAGGACATAATCAGATTTACAATTAAGCTGTTTTTCTAACCTTTAATTTTTTGTTCTATTATTACCTTAGGATAATCTTTCAATATTTACTGCAATGTAACCAATTTATTTCAGTTACAAAAGTATGTCAGGCAGCTCCCAGTATAAATTCAGTGTCTTAGCAAAAATAGTTAAATATATGAAACAAAGGCATCAAGAAGGCGATGACCATCCATTGAGCTTGGAAGAAATTTTAGATGAAACCAATCAATTAGATGTAGGCAGCAAAGTTAAACAGGTTAGTCACTTTAAAAACATTTAATAATACTTTGTCTAATGAGAAAAAAGAAGAAGGAACTCCTCTGTTGCCAATAAGTGAGTCTCTGATTCATTGAGGATTAGGTCAGGTGGGCTATCCCTACACCTAATCCTTAATAATCGTCCTTAATATAGGAATGATCCCTTAGAACAAAATATGATTTACACAATACTAAGTTACAACCACTCTATTCATTCAGTCACAGAACTAACACTCATAGAAGTTTTAACCAGACATTTTGAAAAATCATTGCCATTCAACATAAATTTAGAACAATACTTAACTAATAATTACTCAAACTCAAACAAGCATATAATGGAAATTTTATACAGGACAGTTAACGAAAGAAACTAGCAATAAAGAAAAATACATTTACAAACATCAAAAACAAAGAAATACTTCCCAAAATTCCCAAAACTATCTATGTAAAAACAAAAAACAAAAACAAAGTAAACTTAAGGAAAAATATCAGAAGAAAATAATGACTAAAATCAATATACGAGGACGGGTCAATAAGTGCGTGACTTTTTAAATGAAACAAAGGTTTTTTGATAAAAAGTAATTTTATTTTTCAACTTAGTCTCCTTTGAGCTCTATACACTTCGTCCAACGTTTCTCCAGTTTTTTTATCCCTTCCAAAAATAAGATTTCTCGAGCTATCCGCAAGATGGGTGCCTCATTTGCTAACAATCGACCATAAACGCAATCGTGTGACAACTTCGATCGAATGTTTGGCATTGTTCAACCGCAACAAGGACGAGTTTTTGCGCCGATTTGTAACAGTGGACGAAACATGGATACACCACAACACGCCAGAGACCAAGCAGCAGTCAAAACAGTGGGTTTTGCCGGGTGAATCAGCGCCGAAGAAGGCCAAAGTGGGTTTGTCAGCCAATAAAGTCATGGCTACT
>KZ807734.1:26973-42098 GCA_000696205.2 Oncopeltus fasciatus | reverse complement strand
ACAAAAAAAAAAAAAAAAAATAGAACTAGAATCTAACAATCACTACTAATCAGACTTACTCCTAATCAGAAACCAAGACGGTTCTATAATTACTGACTGGTACACTAAACCTACAAACAACACTCATAAATTAAGGTTATTATACCTGCTTTTAATCTTTTAGCTTTTAATAAATGCGGCTTCTTTACAATTTATGAAGACGTTTGTTTTAATTGTTTATAAAAAAAATTATTTTAAAAAATTTTTTTTTTTCTTTTTAGCTATTAAGAAATTAAACTTTTATGAAATCATTTGGTATTATGTCCAACAAGTTAGCATATATTTGTGATTTAGTTTAATTATCATAAAAAACAAACTATTTTAATATTCTTAAATCAAAATGTATTACTCTTCAAAATTTGATCTTTTATTTACATATTTATCTTTCATTTTTAAACACATGTGTAATAGAAAATAAATTTAAAAAAGTCTGTTTGCTGTACTTTTTTTAAAAAACTTATAACAGATTAAATGAAGTGCGAGAAATTTGTTATTTAAGTTTCACTTATGCCTTTCTTCATATAAGTTTGATCAGACGACTGAATGAGTTCAAGAAATGCAAATGGCTTCTACAGGAGTCATTGACTTGGGGTTCACATTACTTTTATGTAAAATTTTGTCTTACCTCCACTTGGTTGTTTTTCAAGTTTTAAAAGTTCTTAAAATTAACCTCAAATCATATCATTTAATTATAATGCTCACAGAGCACTATTTTAGTTAAAATACTAGAGATTGAGCATACAATGTGCAAGTACTTATATGATTAAGTTGAATTAATTTTAATATTGAACCATTGGGAGTGGGAATTTACCTTAAACCAAAATTCATGTAGGAATAAGTTATTTTACTTTGAAGGTTGAAACATATATATATGATGATTTAAGAGAGCAGCATAATGAGCAACATATTTGATGATTCTAAGGTTTATGGTTTGACTAGAAGATATCCTTAGAATGTTAAAAGGTTTGGGGTTACCCCAGATTTCCTAAGTGCTATAAGTCTAGGTAATTCATAATAGTGTCTTGTAGAATGTGAGCATTAGTTACAATAATTTTTCTTTGTTTAGTTTATTCACCTCACCTTAGTTATGAGCCTAGATGGAACCTGCAGCAGCAAAGAGAATAAGAAGAGGCAAAAGAATTCTGTCAATCTTCATTGTCTGAATCTTCTCTTTAGGTTGGAATTTAACTTAAATTTGATTAATCTATTTTTATTCTCTATACTGTACAATTGCTTGATGTTTTTTACAGGATATTCCCCAGGATAGTCCTGTCTAGGTATCGAATTAAAAAAAAAAAAAATTAAATTAAAACATATACAACTTTTGTTTGGAAATCCATATCCCAAAGGAAATTTAATGAACATGGCATGTCTAAGACTATTGAAAAATATAGCATTCTCAAGTGGATTGTCCTCTTCTGACAATTTATAAGTCTAAGCGAGTTTAATGCATACTGAAGAGAAGATTTGGGTAAGTTTGAAGTAGAGTTGGATTGATATTCAGTTTTCTTGGATCACTTTCAAGTTGATACTGATACTTCTTTGCACGTAATACAGCCAGTAAAAGTAAAATACCCTTCAACACAACTAGATACTTGACCAGTTATTACTATAAAGTATAACTAGTATCAGATGATTGATGCATTCCATTTCATATTGATACGAAAAAAGTAGTTTAACACATAATAATAGAAAAAATGATTTTAATTTTGAAATAATAATAGGAAAAATTATTTTATTCTACTCATGAAACTAACATGATAATAATGAAGGGGTGTATAAAAAAAATGACCATTTTTCTACCAAATATTTGTATTATTATATTTTGATAAAAAATACAAAAAGTATAGTCCATCGTTATCACTGTCATTAGCCATTTGATCGATCCCATGCTTATATGGGGGACCATCCCTTGCTTAGAAGGGGGGCAAAGAAACTTGGACAACAGTTACAACTTCTGCAAAATTATCGAACTTTTTTCCTTGAAGAAAACTTTTCTTTGAGAACTGCCTAATGTATGTTTTGCTTTAATAATGCTAAGAAAGGGGCTGTTTCCTATTTTAAAAATTTCTGGAATAAGAGATTAATAACTTGTGTTTAAAAATATTAAAAATTTATTTTGTAAAACACAATGTATAAGTCCATATTGGGTTTTTTAACACTTTTTTGTTCTGAATTTTTGACATTGCATTTTCTTTGAAATAAGGAGTTTTTGTGTTTTAAAACAGTTGTTTTTTTTGGCCCAATAACCTTTCTAAAAATACAATTATTGTTCCATAATTGTACAGCATTTTGAAATAGTTTAGAACTTAAAATTAAATTAATCTTCTAAATTTATTATAAAATCTTTAGAATTTTTATTTAAGTTTGAAAAACAACTGCAGAAATGTGGCCACAATTAACAGCCTGTTGATTCAGGATTTAACTTTTCATTCTTCGGTGGCTGTTTATACAGAAAATTTAGCAAAACCTTGTTTCAGGGGAAACGCAAAACAAGAAATCACTTAAAAAGACAGCCTGATTACTGTGTTTTTACTTATTTAATGCTCCATAAACTGTTGATTAGAACAAAACTGTTTTCCATATTTAAAACTTTCTCCAAAATAAAATTTTGGATTAAGACTTAACATACCTCCTACCTTCCGATATAATTTTTAATAAGTTATAAAACAAATAAATAAGTTTCTAACAAAATATGAATTACTCCATTAATTAATAAACATCTTTATTTTGCATGTTAAAAGGGAACATTAATACAATTTACTGAAACATTCTTTTATTTTCTAAATGTATCACAGTTTGTCATTCAATTGTTTAATACATATAAAAGTATTTTTCACACATTATCTCTTCTGTTATACTAACATTAGTATATTATTTGAGGGTTTTATAGTATGTATACATTTTTTAGAGGAACTGCTTCTCTAGATAATGCTTGAACATAAATTGAAAATTTTCCTTTAAAGGAATTTATAAAGAAAAAACAACACTCATAAATTAAGGTTATTATACCTGCTTTTAATCTTTTAGCTTTTAATAAATGCGGCTTATGATATATTTATGTATGTATGTATATATATATATATAATGTGTGTGTGTGTGTGTGTATATATATGTGGAATGAAGAATATAATATTTCCCTGTGTGTTTTAAATTTCTTCTTTTACTTAGTAAAAATTGAACTTCAAAATGTACTTCTAAAGTAGTTTCTAAATAACATTATTATAATTATAGAAATTTTATACATACACACACACATATTATATATATATATGTGTGTATACTTTAAATAATCTTTCATTAATGATTAATTAATGAGTCACCTTATAATAAGGCTCCTGCCGTGGTAGCTCTAGGTGCACTAGAGCACTCGTTATAAGGTGACTGAGCTCTGAAGATGGAACTATTGACTCTGAAAGTGCTTAGTGAGTAAAATATTAAAAAAGTGCAAAGAATTGGTTTTATTTGATAACCCTAATTGCCATAAACTTTGCTTCTAACTAAGAGAACTACAGATACTTTTTTAAAATTTTGATTGGTAAATTGTTCATATAATATTCATTAATTTCCCTGATTCAGATGTATTTGAAGTTCTATTAACTATCCTGAAATTTTTAGAAATTTAAAGCATCATTCAGTTCTTTTACTTATTAAATTTTTAATAATTTTAATTAGAATAATTTTGTTTGAAAAACTTTGATTAGATCAGCTAAGAAGACACATAAACAAACGAGACAGAAGAAAAGAGGCCCTGGTGAGGCAGATGAGTGTTATGTTAGCACTTTAATTAAGTTTCTTTAATATCAGAGTGATTAAATTTAATTTATGTTGTTTTGGAATTCTTTTAACATGCCAAAGAATTTGTCAAATAATTTAGCATTTATCAAAACTTTCAATGATTTGAATTCCTCCTTATTGATGCAAGCAAGGTTTACCTATTTGATCTTGGCCCACATGCTTTACTAATTTTCATCTTTGATCAAACAAAATCCATGTCTTAATCAATCATATTCCAGCTTTAACTGTCTATTATTTTATTCATTTTAATAAAAGGTGCATAGCTCTATTTCTTACCTTCATTTTGTGCCCACAGAATCCAACATTCTTTACTGTTCTGCTCCAATATTCCTTATGCTCCATAAATTGCAGGATTACTCTTGAATAATTTTATTATTCTTTCGATGAACATTGCTGTCTGGCTGGACTTCTAATAATTTCTCTTTCTCTATTTCAAAATGAATGTTATATTATTGCCCACTTCATACAGCTGATATCTCTCATAGCTTTCCACCATGAAAAAATTCTTCCCGACTGTATTTTCTGAATAATGATTTGAGAGGTTGCTTGATGTTATTACTGTTTAAAAAACTGGACTTTCTGATTTAAGACAGCTTTTTTTTAATAATGTCATTAGTCCAAATTGAATTTATCATAATTCAATTACTAAAGAATTTTCCAAAAATCAGGTTTTAACAAATAAAAGCATGTCATCACTATACATTTCAGCTTCTTGTTTGAATTTATGTATATTTCCATCAGAGAAAAAATTGTAATATATATTTGCAATAAAAATTTACAGTAGTTCAATACAAATATAATGTATAAAAATTTGTACTGACTAGTTCCTTTGTCAGTAACATCTCTGACTTATGGGAAAATAATTTTATGGATTGGTTTATGAGTACAGAATTAATAACAATTGATAATTAACAGCAACCAATAAATCTATTTTCACACTTCCAATAAATCTATAAAACACTTCCTAACTCTGCAATGGGGCCTTCCATAACATTAATATTCCTACTTTATTATTCATGCCAATTTTCCTGTCTAAGTAATATAAAAGGTCTAAATTATGTTTTACCAAAACCTTCCATCTTCATTTGGGTTTGTAACATTGACATTCAGAACTGTATCTTACAGTATCCATCTTGGATAAATAGAGAAATTACCCTTCAGTTGATCGGCTAGTCTTGAATTACCTCTTCAAGTCTTTTTTAATTACATCAACTCTTCCTTAGTCATTATAAATGGAGTTATACCTGAGGAAAACAACAAATTTATCCTTTATAGAGCTTCAATTTTCCTTGAAACTGTTGACTAATACTATTGAAAGTCGTATCACATTATAGAATCACAATGCACTTTTGATAAGTGATCTTTTAAAGAATCAGTCATAAAAATATTGGGATCTAAATTATATTTAAGCTGATTTGTTTTTCCCATTTCTATCATCAATGAGGGGATACTTAGTATTTTGCTATTATCAGATTTGTCTTATTCTCAAATTAAAATCACCATATTCGATTATAAAATTGACTGTTTTCCCCTCATGCTTACGATATTTTGTATAAATTAGATCTCATAAATTATGAAGACTGTCTTCATCCTTTTTAGTTAAAGATATCTCAGTTTCATTTTATCAGAAAATAAATTAGATTAAATTTCAGAGTATCATGAATTTCTAATTGGCCATTGATAAACCTAAGTTTTAAAATTAAGGTCAGAGAATGAATGCTCAATTTTTTAGTGTGTGTTTTTATTTTCTTAAATAGATTTAAATAATATTTTGTATAATAGCTTGGATTTTAAACAATAAATGCTCACAAAAATTGTTTAATAGAATTCTTTCTTATTCACTGAGAAATCCTTATCACTCCCCATTTTTTTTTAAGAAATAAGTAAATTTTATATTTTAACAGTGTTTTTTATAAGACATATACGTGTGTATATATACATGAGTCCTATTTCATGTACCAGGTATGCAAGTTTAAAATGTCGTTTTAATTCTAATAGAATGCGCTCTTAGCCTATTGAAGGATTTGCTTATCTCTAAACGCTATTTTGTTTGTTAGTCATTTGTTTACAAAAGTCAGTTGTTTTTAAGTCGTTTACGTGGACGTATCATACCTTTCTTTGGTGTTAAAAATGTCTAATTTTAAGCCAAATAAAGAGCATTTGCGGCATGTCATGATTTTCTTATTTAATCAAAAGAAAAAGGCATCTGAATGTCATCGAATTTTTGTTGAGACTTATGGCGATCTTGCTCCAACCGTCAAGACATGTGAACGTTGGTTTCAACGTTTCAAACGTGGTGATTTTGATGTTACTGATCAAAAACGAGAAAATCGACCAAATCGACTACGAGCTTCTCAAGCCCGGCGAAACAGTCAATACCGAGCGCTACCGACAACAAATGATCAATTTGAGTCACGCATTGATCGAAAAACGCCCAGAATGGGCTCACAGGCACGCCAAAGTCATTCTTCAGCATGATAACGCTCCTGCACATTCAGCCAGATTGACTAAGGAAACGATTTCTTCGCTTGGTTGAGAACTCCTACCCCACCCGCCGTATTCACCTGACCTGGCGCCTTCTGATTATCACCTCTTCTCATCGATGGGACACTCATTGGCGGAGCAACACTTCAACAATTTCGAAAACGTACGAAAATGGCTCGATGAATGGATTTCAAATAAAGATGAAGCATTCTTTTGGAATGGTATCCATATATTGCCCGAGAGATGGACAAAATGTGTAGAAAGCGAGGGCCAGTACTTTGAATAAAATATATTATACTTTTTTTTAAATTACTGTGTATATATTTTAAGAAATAAACGACATTTTAAACTTGCATACCTGGTATTATTATATATAGTGTCCTCTTCTCTACTATGTTTAACTTTAAACAATAGTATAACAATTATAATTAAGGTTTTGAATCATAAATATTTTATTTAATATTCTCATAAAAACTCTAAAAAGAGAAAAATAAAAATAGTTCTACTGTCTTTATATGTTAATTGCTTTTGTATATAGTGGCTTACAGCAAGCGCAATGAATGAAAGGCCTTTAATTCCTTTTCCTGACAGCCAGAAAGGGTTTTGTTGATCTGACTTTTCAAGAGCCAATCTCTTGTGAAAATAATGAGATCAAACTTAAAATGCAGTAAGAGAAAGCCATCCCCTACTCCTTGGGTAGGGCGCTGTCACTTTTGCCCCGAGCATATGCTTTTACTGATGACTTTCCACTCCCTAACATCCGGTCCAATAAGGACTGCTTGTTTCTTTTTCTTGCGTTTAAGACTTCCCTAAAAGTAAAAAAAAATATTTCCACTATTATTGAATATGTAAGAAAATAAACTGCTGTTGAATAATTTGCATTGTTTATTATCTCTATCATGTTTTTAGTTAATTCCAATTAAATTTAGATATTAAGTTAATTTTTATTAGTGGTCTTCTAATTTTTAAATCCTGGATAGAGGACGCCAAAGATAATGACCACTATATTAAAGTAGCTGATGAATTCAATCTTATTTAAGCCAATCCTGCATGATAGGCTTCCTATTACTAACTATAATTAATGGTGAGATTTATTTTTTCATATTCAATCAAATTCATTTTCATACTATATTTTACTTGATTTTTCTTTTGAGCATTAAACGTTTTGATTATTTCCTATGATTAAGTGAAGATATTGATATTATATAAAATATTATTTTATATTAGTAACTGCATTAAAAAATTAATGAGTACAAAATTTATTTCCAAATGAAAAAATGAAGATAGAAAATTTTATTAATGATTGATTCTCTGCAATCTGTTTATTGCTGAGATATTTAAATTGGAAAATGGTATATTTCATTTTATGAAAATGAAATTATTTATTTTTAATAGTTTTGTCTTCTTGGAAAATAAGCACTTTATATGAAATTACATAGATGCTATCTAAAACTTTAGAAAAGTTAAGTTCAAAATAAAATTAAAGTTTAGTGGTTTATTTACCTGCAAAGCTCATGAAAAGCTTCTGCAACTTGTGACACTTGCTCTGCTGCTGCTATCTCACAGAACCAACATTCATAGTCCTTTGCAAGGATTTCACCTTAACAAAATTATATTAATAAATTTTTGTTGTAATGTGTTTTAAAAATAAATTTATATATAAATTATATTACAAAGTTTGTTCCCACATCTTGAAAAAATTATTGGTTTTGAAGTAGGGTAGATTAGGTATCATTTTTCTTTGTTGAAATTTAATCCCTAAATGATAAGATAAAGGCATGAGAAAAAAAAATTTAAAAAAATATTATGTTTGGGGCTATATGCATTCTTTTTACAAAACAAGAAGAATATAATAGACATTCACCTGCATATTTGAGAGATTTCTAAGTTTCAATGGCTCTAGTCCCTACAATACTACTGATTTGAGATTGATACATTTCAAAATTAACTAAGCAATGAAAGTTTGATTCTCCATACTGTTTGCAATTTTAAATGGCTTATGGGATTCGTTCTGGTCTCGCAGTCCTGGCACCATGGGTCAGCTTTCAATCAAAGCTTGTCCTGTGCCATGGATGTTTAGAATGGAATGGCGACCTGTAGATAGCCCCTCCCTTCATGGCCCTAAGTGGTTGGGAAGGAACCTAAAACTTTATGTAATTAACTGTAAAGTTACTGGTTTAACTAATATAAGTTGAGTTTAAGCAAATTTGGGTATCCATATTTAAAAAAAAACAATGGAATGATCAGATAGAATAAGTCTTCACAATTGCCGCTATCTTCATCCGGATTTTAGTTGCTAAAAGCAGTATGAAAACTCTTCTCTTAACAGCTGGCCAGTTTCAGTGATACTTAATTAAAATTTCGGTCAGACACTACCAGGTTCTAGGCTGTGCGGAAGACTTACCAAGTTAGTTATGAAAACATGACAAGATAAGGATTATGATGGGCTAATGGTTTAAAACCAAGTCCTATATTTTTATTTTCTTGTAAAATATAATTAAAAGTGTTTATTGGTTTCAGAAAATAAGAATGTATTACTATCATTATATTATGCATTATGATTACTTTGGAAAGTAGATAAAAGAAATGTTATTCCTTCCCCAGGAAAGTCGTGAAGTTTTTTAATGATTTTTAAAAATTATTTGATACATTTAAATAAGGAATAAAATCAAAATTTTTACTTGGAAATAAGTGGTAAAATCTTGATCCAAATATTTATATGCTAAATAAGTTAATTTTATCTATTTGATAAACTGTAACTGTAATGTAGAACATGTTCAGATGAATGAATTATAAAATTAAAATGAAAGTGTCAATGGAGGTAGAACATTTTGAATTAAAACAGTCAAATGAAGTATCATGAAAAACTTTACTGTATATTTTAATACTTAGACACTTACAGTACAGTGATTGTTCTAAAAGTTGACTATATTTCTTTAGCGAAACATTGAATTATATGAGGCTTTACTGTTTTTAAAATGATAGTGGCAAAAATAAAATAATTATTACATTATTAATTTTTTCATAAACGTTAACTGCTCCTGATTATTCCAGTTTCATAGCTATACACAAGATTAATTAATAATTAATGTAAGGCAGTTATATCTTCAATTTGGAGCATTGAAGATACTTACTCATACATTATTGTTGATAATAATGATTGAAGATTATACATATGTGTACCCTCATATGAAATTTATTTATTACCTTCATCTGTACTAACTTGACGGAGGTGAATCATGTCTCCTTTATTTCCAACTAGAGCTAATGGTATGTCACTTATTATCTCCTTAACTTTTCTTACATAATTAAAGGATATCCTATCAGTAATCGAATATACTAGTAGACAGCCATCGGCCCAATTTAATGTTTCATTAGTTGGAAGTTCATTTTCAGTCTGGAAAAAAAACAACAAAAATGTTATTCTAGCCTATTGTCCCCTTTATTTTCTCATTAGCCTAGACACTTTGTTCTTTTCGTATAATTTCTTTGTCCACAATTCTATCGAATTTTGAAATTATAACCCTATCCGTTGGTATGATAATGTAAGTTGCAAGAATTTTAAAGTTATTCGCTTTTCACTTAATATTACCTTTAAGCTAGAATATTATAAAGCTAGCGCAAAGAAGTCTGAAACTAATCTTTACTAACAATCGTGGCCATTGAGATATTTTCTGAGCGAGTTAGACCAGCTTGACTTGAGCTGTCTTTATGGTCCGTCTAGAATGTTATACCTATCATTCTGCGGATGAAATCTAGCTACTTCCAAAAAAGTCTAAGAAAATACCTAGAGGAACTTCTTCCCCGGAACCACATATATTTTGCAAGAAACTAGCCCATACTCCAGCAGAAGTAGAGACTGAACTCTCTTCACTCCTCACTGAAGAAGGATCTCTTCGAAAATTTTACCCTTTGTGATTTTTTCTTTTTGCGTGTTCACTGTACTCTCTATCCCACCTATTCTTCATTACTATGTATGTGTGCTCAGCTTAGATCTGGTCCTTATGAAATTTGTAAATGCACTTCAAAGAAATTACTAGAAGCTTTATGTTGTGTATATATTAGAACTTTTAGTTCAGGAAAGGCCCCACATTTTAAGGATTTTATTATTCTCCATATCAACAAAAAGGGTGAATTAAGAGGACAGAAAATTATTGAGTAATAATGTTAGAAAATGCAGTGTGAAAAATACTCGGGAAATATTAATTAACATTATTATCTCTTAGTTGGATACATTTCAATTGGATAAAAAAAAGGGTACTCTGCTAAGACAATTTATTCACTCAAGAGAGTGTAATTAATAATTAACTGTATAAAAATAAGGAAAATTTATGAAGAGAGGATTTTCAGGAATTCGGTCTTGGTAGTTGAATAATAAAAACTAATTTGCAACCAAAAAAAAAAAAAAAAAAATAGAACTAGAATCTAACAATCACTACTAATCAGACTTACTCCTAATCAGAAACCAAGACGGTTCTATAATTACTGACTGGTACACTAAACCTACATACTCCAGACGCCTCCTACATTTTAACTCTTCACACCCTTATCATCAAAAAATAAATGCTGCAAAAAACCTCAATTCCAGAACCCTTAATCTCTCCGATAATATGTTCCACGAAAAAAATATTGAACACATAACAGACCTTCTCAACCATAATGGCTGTCCTCGACATATAATACACAGACTCAACAATAATAATTAATAATTATTTATTTTTATAATTCTCCTTCCACTCCCCCCTCCACACCAATTCCACCTAGTGACACTCCAATATTCCATTCCCTATCCTATATTCCCACTATATTAGAAAATCTCTAATTAATACCATCCCCGAACTATGCATAAGCTTCTCCAACAACAACAAACTACAAAATCTATTCGCTAAACACCCCCATCCCACCTACTTACAGATGTAACCTACGTCATTTACAAAATCCCCTGTGCCACTAAAAATTGTACCGCAGCATATATAGGACAAAGAACCCCATAAAAAGAAAAAGCAGCTACCATCAACATGTCATAAAGCATAAAAAAAAACCCCTACAGCCTTTTCAAAAAACACTACTGCCGACAAACATACTTTAGACTTTGACAAATTCACACTTCTTGCGACTGAACCCAACCTTGAGAAACGACTTTCAGCTTAGTCTATTCACATACATTTAGAACACAACCCCATTAATAACAAAACTGACAAAGACTATATTTCTGACACATACAGTAATATTTTTCACATCTAAAAACAAAAATCACAATTAGACTACCTCTTTTTAGGTTTTTCTTTCCTCTCACTTCCCTACGGTGATATTTTCACGAGCCTCAAGCCATTTAATCCCTCTTTATCCTACATCTGTTTCCTGTTTCTTCCACAATGGTCAAATACTTTTCTTTTTTTTTTAAACAGATCAGTCATGATGTAGACACAGTTGAGCAGGAGTCTCTCCCTCTCCCCATCACCCTATTTGGCATGTTACTCCTAGAATATTATAAATCTTTTTTTTTTTTCCTTTCCAATATGTTCAGTATCCACTTTATTTATATAGTCGATTACACACAGGTTGATATTTTAATTTGTTTTTTCTTTGTTAGATTATCATATATAGACATGTTTATATTTTATTTTTGTATTTTTCTTTTTCATATTCAGCCCGAAATTCAGGGTGAAATGTTGAGTAAAATAAAAACTTTTCTGGTTACAAATTAGATTTTAATTTTTCAAGACCAAAGTCCTGACAATCCTCTCTTTATGAAACATGATGGTCAACAATTTACATCCAAATAAGAGAAATTTAATAATNTTATTTAAATAATAATGTAATATGTAATCCTCCTTTACTATTTGAAATTCAGAATTTTTAATTTTGTTTTATTTATTTTTACCTGATCAGCATCTTGTTCGAGTAAAATATTTTTAGGACCATTATAGTTCCATTTTATACCATAAGATACCAATTTCAGGGCTGCAACATTAGAAAGATGCAGTCATATTAGCTGAAGTTAGGTAAATTTCCAGTTGGAAATTCTTGGAATAATTTGCTAAATCAATTTCTGTTTAAAAAGTCGTATCAAATAGAAGAGAATTCAGATTGATCAGAAATAAATCACTAAAAATAAGAATAAATTTTTTGTATTGGACTTTAATTTAAATTATAACTGAATTTCAATAATATTGTATCTTTGCCTTGCAAGCTGAAAGTTCTCTTTTTTAAAATATATTTATTCATTTCAATTCATAGAACGTGTTCTCTCAAAAACCCAAGATATGCATGAAGTCACAGACCACATATCCACTGCACCATAGCTATCCTCCATACCATAGCAGTCCAAAGCAATCCTCCATACCATAGCAGTCCCTCCATTGCGCACCGGCGCCCTATTCTTGCATGTATCTGAAGAGTTTGACTGAGTTTTGGCATCATGGACTTTTGCACTAACTCAAAAGACTATTACTTACCATGTATATTTCCACATTATCCGAACATTCTTAGAATCTCTTCGCGTTTAGAGTAGGCTCAGCTTAATCCGATTAAGGTGCAGCCTTGGAGGCGTTCATCACGGTTTAATATTGACTCCACTCCTTTACACGATATACTCTAACATTTACAGCATCAGTCGCGCTAATAGCCATATTAGCATCCAAAAAATCCCGCATAAAAAACGAAAATTTGAAAATAGTTTACTCTCTGGAAGAAACAGCTCAAACACAGGCAATTAAGACACATCCCTTTCACACATAGAAGACAAACATGTTAACAACATACTTCCAGGTCATATTAAAGACGAATACATTCCACAAATCATTAGGGTAGGCTATCTGGGGATTTACATAAACAAAACACTAATCAAGTCATTGCACAACGAATCAAGAAACTCTTCAATACTATATCCGGAATCCAAATTTATTTCTAACCATACCCTTCATTGTAATTTTAATATTGTCACAATAAAAAAAAAAATATATTAAACTCTTCTTTCTACAACCACTTTCACAATGAACTACAAGACCATCCAAACTCACTCATAATGGTGCATGTCAACACAAAATGTTTCACATGACACTGCAAGATGGCGGAAATGAAGTTGGCCCTAAGAGCTACTTGAGTAGATAAGCTTTGTGTCTAGGGATAGAGGATCATTGGGTGCGCTTTATCTACATTAATCATTGTATTCAAACTGGTGTGTGACTTTATATTGTATTATTTATCAATACAAAAGTGATTTATTCTAAAATGCTGTATTAATAATGCAATTTAAGTTTCATATAATTATTTATGCTTACCTTTGGGCACGTGTCGAGTATTTCAAAAAGAATTGGTTCACCATCTACCATGACCTCATGCTTATATCTCATATCTGAAAATGATAGAATTACTCAGGATGTATTTCGTCAAAAATAGCTTATTACGACAGCTAAATTGCTACCTGCTTGGTGATCATATTCTCCAATGTATCTCTTTGTTAGAAATCGGACTGTCAGAGCTGAAAAAAAATGTACAGTTTATTACTTTGTATTAGTGATTTGTTTTACAAGTAAATAAACTTGATAAATAAATCAGAGTTTGGTGCTATGCGTGACTTTAAAAAAAAATACATGGATCTTCATCGATCCTACATAGGACCAGCTTAAAATATGATATATATTAAATAATTTGCCTCTAAGAGCTCTAGTGTCCGCAATTTTTAAAATAATTAATCCAAATTCGTCATTAGTTTTTTTTTTTTTGTTTTTTTTTTCAAAAAGTTAAGTTCCTCAATGGCCGAAACCAGGAACAGAGGAGGGGGATTTTGGGTAGACAAAAATTGAATGTATTAATATCATTGTGAAAAGTAATTTTTTTATATTTATTTATTAAAAATAAACCAAATTAATAAAGATATTTAAGAATGTAATTTCGTGTAAGTACTTTTTTTTTGTTCACTTTTGTGTGAAATTGGATGAGAAAAAGGGATAGTTATGAGGAAGAGCAAAATTTATAATTGTAGTATTTCCGCTGTTGTTTGAGCCACGAAAAGCTATTCCACAAATTAGGTCTAAAATCTATTTTTAAACTATTCTTAGCATTAAAGATGCGAATTCTATTGGATGACGATAAAGTCATCGACTCTGTAATGAACTTTCTGAAAGAGAGCAGGCTATTAAATCTTATCTAGATACATTTTCAGTATTACGTTCCTTTACCATTCTCTCTAGATTTTTTTATTCTTATAAATTTCATAGTTTCCTAAAACAAAGAAATTACTATGTACATCCACATTAAACTATTCGCATTAACAATTCATTATACCTCACCATAATGAACTTTTGCTAAGAAATTATTCTTCTTAAAAATATCTTCCCGCTTCTAAAAAAAATATCTCCCTGGTGTTAATGATATGCCATTAAAAAAAACAAAAAACAAAAAAAAAAAAAAAAACCTCCCTTTGCTGAGGTGCACACAAGGGGGACAGAGAAGGAATAAAGCAATTTCCAGGAAGGAAATATTTAGATGAATTCATTAATGGCCGTTGTCGAGGTGTAAAACCTACGGTCGATAAGAGGAGTTGTCCCGAATTTATAATTATTTAAAAATTCTGACCATTAATTAATCCTCTTTAGGGTATAATTATATAACTATCTTCTGATGATACTTTTATTCGCTAGGACGTCCTCTCTTTCATTTAAAATTATGTTAAATTCAGCCCAGCAGTTTTCGATTCACAATTTTTATAATTTTAGTTGTCTAGGTTAGCTATGAGTCGAATAGCACACACATGGCAATTACATTTTTGACCGTTCCGCTTCAAAAAAAAAAAAAAAAAA
>KZ807734.1:8171-19990 GCA_000696205.2 Oncopeltus fasciatus | reverse complement strand
TTTTTTTTTTTTTTATATTTATTATTTATTTGTATATATAGCGTATTATTTATTAAATTTTAGCTATCTAAAGTTCAATAAGGGAATAGTGAAAAAGGTGTTCTTGAAACTCACCCCGTTAGAGTTTAAACCAAAATTCTAATATTATTTGTAAATACAACGTACCCGAATATCACCTGTTTTATAGTTGGGTTCATGAAACCAATGTACTTAAATATAACCTATTTCAAGTTATCTTTATGCTTAAATATACCTGATTAAAATTTGGTACACAATTCAAGTGATCAAGAATTCTCATCGCTTATCATGTTTTTGAAAACCACCCCTCAAAAAATAAATCTTTGGAACAATTAATGAAAGGGAATAGAATAAAAAAAATCTAACTGTCCCAGGCAGAACTCGAACCACCGAGCATAAGACGATATATTCGTCTGCCCCGGAGGTGAGACTCTCGACACTTGTGCGGGGAATTTAATAACTTATCAGACTTGTCTCGGTAGCATAAATGGAAAATGCACCGGCCCGGATAGTAGGAGATCCAGGTTCGAGTACTGGCTGGTTATGAGAGTTAGATTTTTTTTCTGTACCCTTGCACTAAAAATTGTTAGTATTTATGAGTATTTCTGAAGACCGTGGAAGCCTACATGAACAACTCATTATAGATATATATATATATGTATAATGAGTTGTTCATGTAGGCTTCCACGGTCTTCAGAAATACTCATAAATACTAACAATTTTTAGTGCAAGGGTACAGAAAAAAAATCTAACTCTCATAACCAGCCAGTACTCGAACCTGGATCTCCTACTATCCGGGCCGGTGCATTTTCCATTTATGCTACCGAGACAAGTCTGATAAGTTATTAAATTCCCCGCACAAGTGTCGAGAGTCTCACCTCCGGGGCAGACGAATATATCGTCTTATGCTCGGTGGTTCGAGTTCTGCCTGGGACAGTTAGATTTTTTTTATTCTATTCCCTTTCATTAATTGTTCCAAAGATTTATTTTTTGAGGGGTGGTTTTCAAAAACATGATAAGCGATGAGAATTCTTGATCACTTGAATTGTGTACCAAATTTTAATCAGGTATATTTAAGCATAAAGATAACTTGAAATAGGTTATATTTAAGTACATTGGTTTCATGAACCCAACTATAAAACAGGTGATATTCGGGTACGTTGTATTTACAAATAATATTAGAATTTTGGTTTAAACTCTAACGGGGTGAGTTTCAAGAACACCTTTTTCACTATTCCCTTATTGAACTTTAGATAGCTAAAATTTAATAAATAATACGCTATATATACAAATAAATAATAAATATAAAAAAAAAAAAAAACTAGAAGATTTAGTCTTACTAATAATATGACGGATTTGTCCTCAGATCCTTCTCGATTCCTGCTCAACTCAAATGAATCCCACTTGAGGTGTGCATTGAACTCAAATGTCCTGCTTTTCCCCAAAACTCCACCAGTCTTCTTTGCGGATAGGGTAAATACGTTTTACCTTTCGCCCTTGTCTTTACCTGTCACCATCTTCCTTATAGATACAGCCTAGCAATGCCTTCATGGTGTTGTCATTAATCAGAATGTCCTCCGAATAATCCAGACAATCTCCTCTGGCATGAGACGGACAGAGATCAGCAAAAGGGGGCTGCCCCATCTGACACTTGGGCCTGCTCCAACATTCCATCCCCTGATCATATAAGCCTGCCACATTCCCCCCCTTCCGTGTTTTCATTTTCTCACCCTTGACGCCGCCTCACCAGGGCCTATGTGTACAATGTCCGCCACAAACTCTTTCTCGTACAGAAAGACTTAGCTCTTTACTGAGTGAAATCGAACCAATAGAAGTAAAGTTATTTACGATTTTAAAATTTCTAATGTAAATATCCACATTTAACTACGATCCTGAGAAATTTGCTTATATTATTTCATAAGCATAAGAATGGAACTATTAGAAAACAACACTTGTCAAAAATGTCTAAAATATGATTAAAACGGATTTTATTATTAATTTTATTGGAGATATCGTGAGGGTCTGTTGCATTTTCAAAACACTTTTATTTGATTTTCCACTTTATGTTATCTTTTCCCCAAAGAGGGAGTTAAGATGGCCGAAACTAACTTTTACTAACTATAGTCGCCATTTTGACGAGTTACAAAAAGACTTGAGATGTATTTGTGGTACCGTCATATCGAATTACCGTCTAGGCCGGCTCTCCTACCATTCTGTGGATATAAATCCAGCCGCGCCTTCTAAAAAAAAAAAGTATGTCAGTAGGAACTTTCTAAGTTAAGCATATGTCCAACATTTCATTATAGATGTATATTCATTTTTCTTTTAATAAATGAGGAAATTCATCTTATAGGGGGGAGAGGGTAAAAACGCAAGTGTTAGATCTCTAAATCTAGCTCTGTAGTGATGGAGAAGGAGAACCAGCGAAGCGTTCAGCCATTGTAGATTTATTTTTATTGACAGTACGTTTACATTCGTAAATCTCCCCCTTAAATAATTATAAAAATGTTACAGAATATAAACGATAGAAAATTACATTTTACTTACCTATTATGTTCTATGAATATTTTCCTTATTCAGGTAACAACGAAGATATCACAATTGTAAATTTTGATCTATGTCTAAATTATTGAGCTCTCCTTCATCTGATTTTAACCAAAAATAAATTCAAAGTTTCCATTGAAGTGTCTTAATAGTGAAAATGATTTCTATATTTGAAAACTAAAGAGGCCCGCTGAACACTCAGAATTACTTTCTTAATTTTATTCATTAATACGCATTAAAAAAAAAAGAAGAAGAATATTAGTGAATGAAACTGTTATGACAATAAATTTTATATCAATTTTTTTTAATAATTTTTTTCGTGTCTCTAACGCTAGTGAAGATATTGAGAATTGTTCAATTTGGTTTTCATTAACCCCACTCCCCTCTAAACTACCCCAAACCGATTACAAATCGGTCATCTACAAAATATATGCAGAAAAAATGTATAAATCGACGAGTGGACAGGTGATAAGGCAATGAAGTAATCTATAAAACTTGGTAGATGCAAAATAAATACAGAAGTTTAGGCAAGTTTTAGACATGACTCACTTCGTACATACAATCGATTTTATGTTTAGCTTAGAAATACGGTTTGTTTCTTTCTTGCCCAATCCTTTTCCGCTTTTTTTTTAGGTATTCTTTATGAAATTTATTTTTATTTATTATTTTATTTATGAAATCGCTTTGTTCACGATTCAGTCTATGTAGAATATTCCTATTCTATCTATCTAGTCTGGTATTGGCTTCAAATCCCAAACTTACCACTCTTTCCGACCCCAGGCGCTCCAACTACAGCGACCTTCACCTCTGACAATGAAGACTTCTTCCGCCGTATCCCTCGTATTGTGTTGGATGTCATTCCCTGGATCTCCTGCAACATCTCAAAGGCCGCCCTGCAAAGACACTCAATGTTAGACTTACTTTGAATTAGAAGAGACTCGAAGCATAAATCATCAAAGCGATAGAATGCCAATATGACTTTTATTTTGGACAACTCTTTCATTTTATACGACCCCACCACTAGACCTTAGATACAACGTTTCATGAAATTAAGTTTACAGAAATTCCTAATACCATTTACTTACTAAATTGCTCGTTTTAGGACCTAAACTTCAACAGTGCAGGTTGTATTTGTATTTCTGTGTGAAAATATACAAGAGTATTTGAAAAATAAGCAGATACTCTTGGTTCCCCCGAAGAGGAAGAAGACGCCTACTTTGCACTTCATCAAGTATTTCATTGGTTAAGAAGCATCTGGGTTCCTGCACGAAAGAGGTAAAGTCGCATACGCCCTCTAGACGTGAGTATCAGTATCAGCTCGGAATGCTGACATTTGAATGCATTTAAATAAAAAAAAAACTACTTGGCAGAATGCGAAGTCTTAGTGTTCCTCGGCATTTGTTATAGTAACTTCGCTTGCAGTACAAAAGAAACATAGATTTGTATTCTCGTACCAACTTTTTTTTTAGATGTGACGGACCGGTTTTCAATTGGAAGATCTAGCATCGTCTGCGTTTATATTATAAATTTCACATACAGAATTCCAACAGCGTTCGTAGAGGNAGCCAGTTTTGAAGATTTTAGTACTATTCTCCTAAGGAAATTAAGTTATTCACGTTGAATTTGACGGGACTTTAGAAGAATATTAACAGATCCTACATTTAATAAATAAAAAAAAAGCATGAAATCCATTGGAATTATTTTCTATCTAGTTAGAGGAAAATTTATAGCTTTACAAAATTAGTACTAGCAATTGCTAACAGGTTTTAAAGAATGGAGATTTTTTCTGTTTACACACTCACTGACTGGTCAGGGATTTCAAATTCGCCTTTTTAATTAGCGGAAACTGTTTTTGAACAATTTTATAAAATTGATTACGCTTATAATAAAATTTATAATGATAGGCTTGAATATAATTTGTGAGTTCTTTGGGATGGCATAGCTTTACTGTGCATTTCCTTTGAAACATTTAGAGCTAATTTTGGAAAGTTTGTACAAGCCATATATCATATTATTTTATGGTAAAACAACAAAACAAAAAAAAGTGGAGTGAATTTCGGTGCCCCAAAAAGAGTTGGCCAAGAGGCTATGTTCGGCTTGGCACTAACAAGCCTCTCTAGATGGGAGTTTCCCAAGGCAGAGCTGGACACATGGGGCCGGTGTGCGGCTAGGCCTGACTCGGAAAAAAATGCCGATGTCCCGAGGATTGCGGTAGAGGCTCTTCTGATAAGACGTTATTGATAACAATAAGTACATTAAAAGTACAAAAAACAACAACAGAAATAAGATAAACGAATCTCAAGATAACCTGACAAAGCCAACCTTTGATTTTGATTTTCTAAAATCGTGAAAAATGTTATTTATCACCTTTATCTACTCGACACTTCAATATGTTTTATTTAATTTGTTTTTATTTGTCTATTTATTTGAAAGCCTTTTAATATGTATTTTCCCTGAAAATGGGATATACCAGAGAGTAGACGATGCCTGTACCAAGCCAAGGCTTTGGCAGACCAAGGTCTGTTACAACACTTAAACGAAGTTGAATTTTGTGGATAGAAAATGACGGTTGTTTTTTCGTTATATTAGTAATAACAAAGACATTATGAGTTTAAATTTAATCTTCCTCTGAATTCATTCCCCCTAATCTGATTCTATCATTATCGGGCTCTTCAAAAGTGAAAAGAAGTTTAAATATAGAATTTTGTCTCTTTATTACACCATATTGAGAGAGAGAGAGAGAGAGAGAGAACTATTTACCATATTTACAGCCAGTTTTTTTACTTGATTCCTTCCTATTCAATTAACTTAATGGAGCTTGGAGAACTATTGGGATTCATCATGGAATCATACATTACTATTTAGGCACCATACTTCATTGAATGGGAAAATATCATTGTAAGCACACCAATAACGGTATGATGACCCACCACCGGCCATGCAAGATTGGCTACTCACGTCTATCATGCAAATTGACAAGCTAGAGCGCCCCCTTAGTGAGATTTCCCAATTTTCAGTAGATTTGTCATCTCTTCTATCAATTGCTTTAAAAGTATATTTAAAATTTTATGACTAAAATTAAGTTTTTTCTGTTTAGGACTAATATTCCAAACTGCCGGAGGAAACAAGGAGAGGCTAAAAGTATAACAGCTCATAATTATATGAACAAATATATACTACGCGCTGTAATGTTTACAATTTTTACAATGAAATCGAATTTGGTATTAATGTTTTTTTTTGTTTTTTTTTTAAGCCTCTAGATAAGTTTCTTATTGGCTGATATCAAATGACGGGGAAAGAGGATTTAGAAGGAGACCAAACTTTTAAATCATAATATCTTCGTTAGTATTATTAAGAAATAATAGAACAAATTAGGGGTAAAATGCAATTTTCAACATTTTAATTTTGTAATTTACATAATTTAATGTTTAAAAAAAACTTGCATAAGAAAAATATTGAATAACGAATTTTCTTGTGTAAAAAGGACCTATTATTTTATAATATAGAAGCCGAGTAGGTTTTTTTTACTACTATGTGTTGAAATATAATACAAATATAAAAGAAAATTTTTAATTTGATTTCAGTAAAAATAAAATATATTTTTAATAAGTAATTTACTTAAAATTTTTTTCTGTAACAGTTTTACGTAGATTGCTTATTAAGGAAGATATTTACGAAGATAACTTATATGGTCCTTCCTTCCTTATGGGTCAATAAAAAGCCAGGTTTAACAAACGAAAGAACACTGTCGTTCCTATACGCTTATTGCTCTCTCTTGATTATAAGATATAATTCATCATTTAATTAAATTTATGGCCATATTAATAAATACGGTCCATTAATAAATATGGTCCTCTCCATACACGAGAAGGGGGAGGGGTGCTTGAGGGCGGGATCTGTTCGGGTCTCCCAATCCTGGTTCTGCGGCTCAAATCTCGATAAGAGCATGTCCTGAGCCATGGATGTTTAGAGTGGGGTGGTAACCTGTAGATAGCCCCTCCCTCCATGACCCTAACTGGTTGAAAGGGAGGCTAACACTTATTAAGAAAAAAATATATAAAATAATACAAGAGGAATGTTGTTATGGGAATTTTGGTTATTATGCTTGAAGTGGAAACTCTGTGTATCCTCTCATACGTTCGCGTAACGTCTTCCCCCCAACATCACGCGGGCAGACTGAAAGGTGCGAAGGTACTGGTCTTAAGAAGCAGTAGCTGTAGAGAGTACTAGTTCTAAATCCAGAGCCGACTGACAGCCCCGCCACAAACAATACGTCCTGACTCACCGCGCCTTTAAGGTCGGGTTATTTCTGAGAGGGGAGCTGCCGTCCGGAGAACATTCATAGGCCTGAAACAGACATGCTCATCCCGGCCTACAGTAGGTGACTGGTCAAGACTGACAGGAATGCCTCTTGCCGATCTAGAGTCTGAGAGGATCGGAGAGAGAGATGGATATGGTATGAGTGTGGGGAGTCGTCCTAGTCGTTAATTAACTAATTTAGTGGCCCACCAGACTTCGAAGCAATTTGTGCTCAAACTCCTTCAGCTTTGCTAATAATTCTAGGTTTGGGGGCGCCAGGCTTGCTCAGGGGATCCGTACGGGTCTCGCAATTCTGACGCCGCGGGTTCAAATCCCGCCCAGGTCAATCTTTTATTGATAAATGGAAGCTTGTCCTGAGCCATGGGTGTTTAAAATGGGGTGGCAATCTGTAGATAGCCCTTCCCTCCAATGACCCTAAGTGGTTGCAAGGAAGGCTAACAGCAAAAAAAAAAAAAAAAAAAAAAAAATTGTAGGTTTCAGTTGAGACCTCATTCTTAATCAGCCAGTTTTGAAGATTTTAGTACTATTCTCCTAAGGAAATTAAGTTATTCACGTTGAATTTGACGGGACTTTAGAAGAATATTAACAGATCCTACATTGTAGAAACCAAAAATTTTTATATACATATTGGTCTGTATGCATTCTTTATTATTTTTCATTATTATTCACGCGTCGACTGCTGAGGTCATTGGCGTTTCTTCTTTACTATTATTTGTGAAGCTAAGTTCAGTAATAAAGCTTCTATTTGTAAACCTAACTGTTGGACGAGTTCTTCAATTACTGAAGTCACCCGGGTAGGGGGGCTTGAACCTAGTCCTAAATGGGTGCAACTCTTAATTGAATAAGTGTGTCATGCGGCTAGAACAGTGTGCTGACCACATAATCTAAAGTAAGCCATGGCTCGGTAATAAAGACATCCTTAACATGTCTTCTCCTTGGGCTCTCTTTGCTCTTTTGTAGGATTGGTTTTTCTATTAGAATATATTTTTAAATATGTGAAAAATGAATAACAGCCAAACAATTTAAGCGCTTTTTGTGTATTCCCCATCAATCTCACCGCTAATGAGCTGTCATTATCTTTTTAATCGCAGTAAGATCATACTTACTTATCTAGCGATTCAACGTACATATATTGGTTGTTCACAAAATCCTACTCATGACGGTAGGAACCAATAAGCGTTCAAATTATTCATCCATGGCCTCTATGATATCATACATAAAACACTCATTAGATCAATGTTACCCCTCAGCTTACCAATTTATCCCTGGTAACAAAAATTACCCAGCCCATGTCCAAAAATTATCTACTAAAAGATAAACTGTATTGGATTGAAATTCAAACTATGGTTCTTCAAATATTTCAATTTATAACATATTTATCTCATATATTATAATAAAAATTTCGATTTTTAAACATAATATTCAATACATCATTACTCAAATTAATAATAAAGACATCAAGGTCGATCACGTAAAACATACTAATTAAACATTTTGCTATCTAAATAAATTAATTTATATATTATAGTTTTTTTTTTAAGCCTCTAGATAAGTTTCTTATTGGCTGATATCAAATGACGGGGAAAGAGGATTTAGAAGGAGACCAAACTTTTAAATCATAATATCTTCGTTAGTATTATTAAGNATTTATAAAATATTATTATAAACTTAAAAAAATATTTATTGATATCGAGGCATTATTTTGTATTGCATTAATAACTATTTTGGTGGTTCTTAAGTTATATATTTTAATAAAATAAAATTATTTTTGGTAAAAAAATTACAAGTTGAAAAAAGTTATTTTTTTCAACTTTTAAATTTTTGGAGCCAAGTTACAATAATAAACAAAGGTTTTTACAATTGTGAGTTCCAGTTTTCGGTCAATTGCTGATATGTTTACAGCTGAGTGATTACAATTGTCTGATATTCAGAGCTCAGGAATCTTTACAAAGTGGGTTTAAGAGAGTAAGATAGACGACTGGAAACAGTTAAATAACCAAATTGTAAGGTCTCCCTCTTACACTCACTTCAACGGACATGTGTGTCAAACACTCCACAACGAACGCCAAGAAGAACTTCTCGGGAAACACAATCTACTCATGCCAGTACACTTTATGAAGTGTGTTGTATGTAACACAGGTCTACAAAACAATACAGTCGAAGGCTGAAAAAAGCCGGGAGGGGAGATTTGCCACTTTGATGTGGCCTCCAAAGAAGGAGGAAGGCTTTGAACAGAAATAAAGGCCCGCTCAGTGCTCTGGGTGTTTATAGGTTACTTGTTGTACCTCTTACCTCCATGAGTCTAAGAGGTTAGGAAAGAAAGTTACCTGCTTCTCCCACTCGTACATTATGGAGAAAAGTTTAATAGTTTATTGTTTCATCTGATGCCAATAAATGACCTAAGCGCGCAAAAAAATGATAAATATCATGCATTGGGAATTTTTTAAATTACTAAAACAAATTAATCTTAATTTTCTAATAGCCTTTTTATTTTCGAATCTAAACCGTTCAATAACTTTTTTTCCCATTTAAACCAGAATAACTTGCTAAAATATTATTACCGCAATTGGTGCTCAGAATTGTAAGTAACGCAACCTCATAGCCTTTCATTTCATATCCCAGTTTTTATGTAATATTAGGCAAATATTTTATTTAATATAGATTTATTACTAGCTATGTGTTTTTCCTTGCTTGCTATTTTATAATTATTTAAACAAGAAATTTCGGATCAAAATAAAAGCATTTTTTTTTTGTAGAGCTATTAGTGGCTGTTAGATTTGGAAAAGTATATTTATAATTAGCAGTGTTTCACTTTCTCTACCATTATTAAAGACAAGGTTGAATTATTTAATGAAAATAAAATAATATTAAGGACTTAGGTGCAACACAGACACTTATATGTGTGTGTGTGTCTATTGCACTTTAGTCCTTGAAAATTTTCAAATTTTAAGTTGGCTGTTCGAAATTAATGTTTTATTATTGTCATGTCCGTATTATGCACTAAGTGAGCTATTTGTGCAGAACTGGGCAAACATCTCTTTAAAGCTGTCTTACGTCGGCATTTCAATTCAGTCAGAGTGTGTTGAAAGATGGGGAAAAAATTGGAATTCATCCAGACGTGAGGAGTTCACTGTCAATATTTTACTTTTTCTTCACACTTCTGGGTCCATAACTTCTTAATTTTTCTCTTATCCAAGATATATTTCACTCATAACTTTCCTGTGAATTTAAAGCGATAGCAAGTGTCATATATTATCTAACCACCTATAAAATACTGTTATTTATATGTTATGTTGGACTTTATTTTTATGTGAAACAGGTAGGAGAGAGAAATATTTATAGGAAAACATGGGATTAATTATCACTGAGATATCTTTGAAAGTTTCCTGGCGATCTATTATCATAGGATATCACTCTGTTAGTGAATTCTTGATGTTAATAAATTCCACCGCTTATTCAGAGTTTCAGTTCCTCTCACTTATAAAGAAAAAGAAAAGTATTTATGAAATCAGTAATTCCTAGGTAACAACACTAACTCGAAAAATATTTCTGATACTAAGATTACTTACGTGCACTCTATGATTTAAGAACAAAACTTACGTGATTAGTTTGGATTTTAGTAACTTTATTAAAATGTATTTACCGTTTTTTTCTTCCGGGTTGGACAGTGTCAAGTTGTTGATAGTTGCCGAGCTTTCGCACATCATGTGATCACTTCTTGAGGGCTGAGTAGAGAATTTCAGAATAGAGAATTCTCTTTTCAGCCCTTAAGAAGCCATCACAAGATGTGCGAAAGCTCGGCAACTATCAACAACTTGACACGGTCCAACCCGGAAGAAAAAACGGTAAATACATCTGACGACCGTCGAAGCCTACGTGAACTTTATTAAAAGTTTAATTTAGTTAAAAGTTAAGTTTAGTCCTAATTCCTCATGTATGTGAACATTTCTCACCTGCCACGGAGCTCTGTACATCACTCTAAGTACTTATATCTTATCAAAATTAGCTGATAATACAAATTTTATGCACACACAAACACACACACACATATATATATATATATATATATATTAGTATTAGGTTTCCTACATTCTTACTTTGTTATTTTATTTTAGTTACTTTCTAATATCTTGTAGATTTTGTTGTATTTTCCATTCGGAATTTATTTCTGCCCTGGTAATGGTTTACATAACTTTGAGTGGCGTAAATAAAATAAAATTCAAGTAACTTCTTTGGTTTGTTTATTTTTATCCCGACCGAAACCCTGAAAAGTTTTATGAATTAAAAGCCTATCAAAATTATTCTAAGGAAACTATTAAACTTATCGTAAAAAAACATTTGTAATTTTATATTCCGGCAAGCTGCCTTAATCTTGAATTACTAATATTTTTTTAATGTACAAAAGTTGAATTGAGCATTAACTTAAAAAGTAGTTATACAGAATTACTTGTCAAAGTTTTGAAGATGGATTATTTTAATTCTAAAACCTTCTAATTCTGATTCTTAGCATAGAAACACTTAAAAGCTGATTTACTAATTTCTTCATGGTGTTTTATTAATTCAACTTCAGAAATATACAAATGAGACTAGTGTATTATAAATATACTATTTTTGTTTTATATATATATATAAACTATTTTAAGATTCATTCATTTATTAAAAATTAGTGGTACCTCTTTAATATAGGTATACCATCTTGTCCTGGTTTAAATTCAGCTCTGTTGCATAGGGTTGCAATTCGGGATAGAGCTTTAAATCCTGGGCTAGTCCTATCATACTGTACGCCTGAAAGATAAAAAAATGCAATAGAAACATTTTGAAAAGCTAAAAATTAATATGTGGGACAACTGACAGTTTAACTGAGTAAAGAAAAGGGCAAAGACCTCCAGATTGCTAAGATCTGCCAGTCTACTCATACAAGGGACTAAACATCACTC
>KZ807733.1:285392-309869 GCA_000696205.2 Oncopeltus fasciatus | reverse complement strand
CCCCCCCTGACCTGATTTTTAAAAATTTTATCTGAGAGTTTTGGTAGGGAACAGGAAACGGATGTAGAAGTGGGATAAGGATAAGAGGGATTAGATGGCTGGAGGTGTGTGGAAATATCACTGTAGGGAAGGAAGAGGGGAAAAAATGGTATGAGGTGGTCTTACAGTGATTTTTGTTTTTAGATGTGAAAATATTACTGTATGTGGAAGAAATGGTTTCATTCTGAATGTATGTGAATAGACTCAGCTAAAAGTCATTTCTCAAGATTGGGTTGTCCCAAGAAGTGTGAGTTTGTCAAAGTCGAAAGTATGTTTATCAGTAGTAGAGTGCTTTGAAAAAGCATTAACAGGTTTTTAATTTTTAATGTCATGCTGATGGTTGCTGATTCTTCTTTTAATAGGGTTCTTTGTTTGTCCAATATATACTGCAGTACAATTTTGAGTGGCACAGAGGATTTTGTAAATGACATATGAGGAATGGGGTCTTTCAGTTTAGTATGTAAGTTTTGTAGTCAATAGTTGTTGGAGAAGCCTATGCGTAGTAGGCATCCAGAGGTTTTTAATGTACTAGTCCGTAAGTATTCCTTGAGACTTTAAATGAACCATTTAGATGCCTTCCAGCCCAAACAAACAAAATGCCCAAGTGATTCTCTACAGGGAAATTGATATAAACAGTGTTTCAGGAAAGATCTTATGACAAAGACATATCAACAGTTTTAAAGGAAAATACATGTTATTGTTCATTTAGAATATTTCAGATAAATTTATTGAAGTTCAATATTCAGAATTATAAAAGCCAACATTATCTGGGAACATATTAATATTGATACCAGTAACCTAAATATGTACTGCTTGTTGCTGTTGAATTTAAATGAGCAACTCTGGGGCTTACTTGAAGGCTACAGATAAAATATATTCAAGTGTTTCTCTATAGTTTCGGATTAGCATTACATAAAAGCTTCCTGGGTAATAATAGCAATGTAAGATTTCGGCTTGAATGCAAATTATGTAGACACTTTGCTTAAGGTCATTTGTTTGCCAGACCCATAGAGGAAAAAATTAATTTCTCCCCTTGAAACAACTCCATCTAAATCTGCCTGAAGGTCTCTAGTATGTTGATGGGAGGTAGAATGTCTGGGTTCCTTACAAATTTTTTATGGAATGTTAGGAAAAGCTGACATCATAACATAACTGCTCTCAATATATAAGGAAAGATAATGGGCAGCTGTAAATATGTCAATCATTTTTGGTGGATGGTGGAAAATTACATCAATTGTACTTTCATTCCCTGGCTTCAGAGATAGAGGAGTAAAGAGCATATCCACTCCCACAATTTATGTGACACATTCAAATGGAGGCTGCAACCTCAATCTGTATACATCTCCAAGTGTTCGGTTATTTGCTTCATCAAATTTTCTAAGGAGCTTATCTGTATATCAATTCAATTATTGAATAGGTAAAAAAAAATTTTTTATCAACAATATGTACACTATAAATTTTCTTGATCAACTGTTTCTATCAACTCAAACATTTTGTACTAAAGAATGCCTCTTCCCAAACAGACTGAATAATTGGGAGAATTTCAACTGGTTTAGGTAGTTATCATTGCTATACATATTTTAAATCTCTTTATAACTTTAATTTATAAATCCCTAACGCCACTCTACAGTGTTTCCATTCGGCAATGCAAGCAAAAACATTGGAATCAAAGATTAAACTCTAGTTAATTTTTTAACACATTTTTGACCACATCTAAACTATTGAGGAACTTAAGCACCTTATGATTAATTATATCCTTCCCATCTCTATATAAGTATTGTAGATAATTATGTTGTGCTTCCCAATGTTGTATTTTTTATTCTTTAATATGACATTGCAAATACTTTCACAATTTCATTCATAGATTTTTAGGATAGGAATAAAATTTCCATTTCAGCAATTGAAGTAAAATAGTCAACTACAATAGAGAGGAAGTACTTTTTTTTTTTTAGTTGCAATTAAAAATTAAATGGGGTGTTAATAGCACCAAGCCTCATTTGTCTATAAAAAAAATTCAATTAGAGCAGGAAAATATATAAATTTAATTAAGATTATAACTATTAAAACTTTTATTATCCTTCCTAAACAAACCAAAATAAGTACATGGCTAGCCATGCCCATATTGGCCAAGTAGGCAAGCCTCGGCTTCTGGAAATATTATAAATAAGGTTTCTTGTTAAGATAAAAATAATTTTCCACTTTTATATTAATAAGGCCCACCTCTATTATGTCTGGCTGATATCTGATCTATAAGAAGCATAACCACAAAGCCTAAAACCAATGATAGGCCAATGGCAGCATGAAGGTCAGCATTAGTCTGCTCTACAGTTGTTTCATAGGGAACAGTACCTCCTGGCACAGCAGGCTCTATAACAAGTGAGATTTTTTGGTAATTTTTATCCATATCCAATTCATCAGTCAGGAAGCAAGTTAAATCAGAATTACAAACTGGATATTAGAGGAGGTACAGATGAAAACAATGATCTAATTCCCTCAGGAATGATGACAGAAAGAGCAGTCCCCACAAGTAATCCAGCACCAAAAACGGATACAGTTTGTAGTTTACTCTGGAAGAGACAAAAATCTTCTGATGTTTTAATAAATAATAAAAAAACGTTTAAAATTATTCAATTTCAATAGTACCTCAGATAATGACATAATTAATGGAATGGAACCAGCCAAATAGCTACCAATGAGCATAACAGTGCTCAACATCAATAACACTGTTGATTCTTCCATTTTAACAAGTCTTTATACACTTATATACATGAAAAAGACCACATTTTTCGGAATTAAAAAATACAAGTCAACAACATACTGTAAGACAACTTATTTACTTTCACCCATATCCATTGTATAACACTTGCGAAATGTAACCTTCCATGACACTCTTCTAAACCTTCCGTCTTCCCCCCCCCCCTTCTTCAGAATTTCCTCTATAAGAAAACTATAATTAAAAATAGCTAAAAAACACCCACAAAGTATTTTTAAATAACTAAAATATACTAATTTTATTATATTCAGTAGAAAAAATTAGTATTAAAACAGATTTTATTTCCAATAATAAGTTAAAGGATGGCTTAGTGAAAATTTCTTCCATCAGTCAAAAATAAGAAATATATCTCACCAAAAGATATATGAGCACAAATACATATATATGTATACACAAGTATGAACTAGATATGCAGATCTACTTCAGTGCTGACCTCTGTAGGCTACTAATGTTAGCTCATCTGGGCATCTCCGAGGCAGTAGCAAATATGGCGTCGGTTGATTATGTTTCCGAAGTTGAAATTCAAAGTGACATGAATGAAATAGAAATAGAGACTATGCCCGTAGAAATTCCTTGCGAAACAGTAGAAACAACAATTGAGTGCGTTGACGGCCAACCGATGATAGCTTTACAGGATATACCACATCACATAAAAGAAGAAATTATTCTTCAAAGTCAAGAAGAAATTGTTGGTGCTGTTGATCCTCTCGCAGTATATGAACCCATTAGTGCCCAGGAGTCAGAGCTGTACGTTGAATCAAGTCCTGGACCTTCGAAGAAAATTAAAAAGCCCAAGAAAGCCCCGAGGTTCCGTGGAGGTGATCAGTGTTTTTCTGAAGTAACTGAGACAAAAACTCGGAAATGGGAGCAGAAACAGGTTCAAATAAGGACTTTGGAAGGTGAATTTTCTGTTACCATGTGGGCATCAGGTACAGATGACGGTAAGACATTGTCATTTATTGTTACAATTGCATGTACTAGTTGTGTCGGCTTGGAGTTGGCTAGGAAGACCTTAAGCGTCACGGGAACTCAACACCCTTCACTCGATCGATACCTCTCACCTCATTAAGCTTTAACTCAAAGTTTTGTGGAATGTCACTCTTTGGTTCTGTCAAAATTTGAAGTTAAATTCGGTTTGTTTTGGTTCTTTGACGGCCATGTACAGAGCAAGGGGGCTGCCATTATTATTTTGCAATATGGCTACTTTATTAATGGAAAATGGCCGCGTTTGAGGGATGGCGGTCGGTTGTGTTAAAACTCTTCTGCCTGTTTATGATCTCTTTCTGTTCGTTAATAACAAAAAAATCACCTTGAAATATTATGTTCGCCTCACTAATCTCTATGAAATAAATGGAGTTGATTAATATTGAGTCAAAACTATTGTTAAATGTAATTCTAAATTATTTTCCATTGTTTGTTTCGGTCTTATAAAAATATTTCTTAGGAATCAACTTATTATTTTACTTTGAACTATTATTAATGAAATAAAAGCCTCTTTAACTTTCGTACGAGATGTTATTTTATTTTATTGACTTTCCTCTTTTCCTAAGCTTTTCATTAAAACTTTGTACTTGGAACACAAAAGAGTATGCTCATTTATTTTAAACAAAATTTTAATAAGTTTAAGGGCTATAGAAGCTAACTCACATAATAAGCAGGCTTGCAAAGGCTGTCTAACTCCCCCTTTTTAGCATATTTCTCTCAAGAAAACCAAGTTATTCTCATTAGTACCATTAAATTCCTTTGGGTTCTTCAGTGACTGTACAAAAAAGAAGAAGTCCCCTACTAAAGGCTCTGGTGGGAAACTTCAGATTGTATTCATTCTCTTGTGTTTTCATATTCAATTATTGCAGAGTGTTCCCAGGGGAACATTGAGGAATCCTCTAGACATTAAAAGCAGAAGTATAGAAAGAAAAAGTAATGGTATACTGAGAATAACTGGGGAATTTTGGCTCAAGTCCATAACACTAGCTAAAATAATACATTCACACGTATATTTAAAACTAAATTGTGATTTTAGCTTCTTTCCACAGATTGTTGGATGATATTAATGGTCTATGGGGAAGGGGTTCTAGTAGTATCTTCTTTATAATTGTAATTTAGTTCTATGAAAGAACACTTATCATGAAAGATAGTATTGAAAGTAGCTAAGAGTGGTAATGGGCCCTGTACTTTAGAAGTAGAGAAATCAAATTAGTATTTTTGTATAATTATATTAGTTACTGGCTGAAGTCATGATGGAAGCCCCCCCCCCCCCTTTGGGGACTAAGATTTAAAATGGTGAGCTTTTTCGTTATTAGTAATATTCTGAATATATTTCTAAAATTATTAGGTCTAACACGTATTATTCTAACATTGCAAAAAAAAGTTTGAAGGAACCACGTATAAATTTCTATGTTTAACAATGTAACTTGGAGGGTTGAGTGCTTCCTTGCATATCTCCCTTCCAGTCATTGTTAAGCCGATATCAGTAACATTAATTTTTCTCTTCACTCTTTTTAAGATCAAATTAGTTATTATTATATTTGTCTTTAACAAAAATCTTAAAATTTACTTAGTATGTTTTTTGGGCTCGTTAGGTTTCTTTTAATTGATTTTATACTGTTCTAATGGGCTTTTAGGAACATACTCATGTTCAGTATTTATAGAGTATTTCAAAAATTTTAATTTATTTCAATCTGCAGATTAATTTTTTTTTTTGTTTCCTCCTAAAATCCCAGCCATTTGCCTTAATTCTAGGTAGCTCCATTTTTTTTTTCTTCTTTTTCAATTGTGGATCTTGTTTTTCTTAGTCTTTCCTACTGCCATCTTCCACGAATGGTATTCTTCTCATCCTTAGATTTTGTTCTGTATTCAGAGCTGTACGAAGTTATCATTGGCTTTCTTTATCCTTACCTCATTTTCTTGTTTGAGCTGCAGCTTATGGACACTGCTGCCAAGATAAGTGGATTCCTCCATTGCGATCCACTAAGTGGAATACTCGGCTAATGACTCAGTTTAGTCACTTTAGATATCTCTTGACTTTTAGTGCTCAGCACAAGTTTTGCTGCTTTCTCCAGATCTTTGGCCTTTAGATGTCCAATTGTCTCAAGTACTTGTCATTGAAATCAACTGCAGTAGAGTTTAGAGGAAGAACTAAGTTCAAGATCATTAATACCTTAGTCATTACTTGTTTTACGATTGCAGGCCCCTTTTCCTTTGCTGCTTGGCTTTCTTCATTATTATGACTAAAGTAGGAATAAATAAGATTGAGAATAAATAAAATTAAGAAAAAGAATGCCTGCATTACCAAAAATGAGTATTTCTTCTTTCTTTTGCAAACACTCATATTATTAATGTTGTAAAAAAAAAAATTAAAGAAATGATAAGTGTAAAATTTTATTCCTAACATTCTGTATCATTTTTGTGAAAGGTACATAATAAGAAAGGTTAAATTTTAAAATACATCTAGAAGAGTTGGCCTGTTCCCATCTTTACCCTCCCCCAGTTGCCTGTGAGCTGTTTACTGCTTTTAGGTTGATTATTTACTTAATAAATGTGCTAATTTAATTTTTTTTTAATATTTGAAAACAAGTAAAAAATTGTGCCTATAAACTAGATTAACATTTCATATTTTTATATGCTAGCAATATTAGATTTATTTTACTGGTAGGGGCATGGGGGGGGGGGACGATGACTTATTAGTCTGGTTGTTGTGTCGGCTTTTGTTTTTCTCCACAATAATAATATAATTAGGGTTATAAATGTTTTTTTAGAAATCCATCAAGGTCTTGAGGTCAATCCCACAATTGTACATTCTGTGTGCTGCATGTAATAAGCCAAATCATTGCATTTTGCACTTCGCAAATATCAGACTTACAGATTGATGGTCTTTTTTAACTTGGAAATTTACTAAAATAGTTTTTTGAGGCAAATTTGACATTACCATGACAGCCAATATCTTTTATATTGTAGCTCTATTATAACTGAGGTCAATAATATCTAAATTAATATTTGGATCAATCATACAATCATTAATTATTCAAAGTTGCTGGCTGGCTATCTCACTCAAAGTTGTTTTATTCACTTAAAGATTTTAGTGTTTGTATTTCCTCCTTCCTTACCATATTTATTTTAAACTGTGTTTGTTCAAATCACTAAAATGCTTAATTTCATGAAAACATTCATCTAAATATATTTGGCATAGCTGCTTTGCTCCCCCCCCCCCCTTTATTACAGCCCTCCTCATTCAGGTCTGTCTGGATCATCCTGTATTCTTGGGTTCTAGTTAACTTAGTTAGTTCTTTGTAAGTCCTGTGTTTCGAACAATATGTCTGGTTCCTTTCCATTTTTGTTTTAAAATCTTACTTATTTCTAAGCTGCTATTACGCCTAGTGATAAAAATTATTATTGGATGGGGTTAACGACTCCATGATTGACACTCCCTGAAAGACAATTATTCCAGGTTATTCTACTTTGTCTTCAGTTATTGAAGTTAAGCATTAAAATCAGTGCTTTAACAAAATGTATTAAAGTAAATTTAGTCACTATAATCTATGAAAAATAAAGCTTGCTAAACTGAACTGACCTGAATGCACTAACTATACTTGTTCACTCAACTGATGAGACTAAACAAACAACTTAAGGGGATAATTTAATGAAATATATTCATTTAACCCATTTTTGGCTGAATTTAAAAATTCTGATGACAGTACTGGGATGTGTAGAGAGGGAGAGGAAGGACAAAAAATGTTTATAGCATATCAAGATCAGTCTAATGCAGGACAATACCATTTATCATCAGTTAAAGTAAGGATAATGTGGCCAAAAGGATGGAGCCTTCCCACTCCATTTTATCACTTCTCTCTTTTAGCGATATTTTCTGTGGGCTTTTATAAGAGCCTAAGATATTTATTTATATTATTAGAAAGGTTATAGGTGGGCCTATTCATTTTTAAAACATTCATTAGAAACCAAATTCGTTATGTATACTCTCTGATGTAGCCATTGATAAAATTCATTTTTGGCTAAATCTGATTGAAGGGGATGGGAGATTTTTAGGTGTAGTATCTTCATTATTATTAGTGTTACAAAAATATTTAGAAGATATGACAAGTATAAAATACAATTTTCTAACATTTATATTTTTATTAAATTTATGAATGAAGATGTTAACAAATTTAACTATTAAAGTTTAAGTACTTTCCCCACTCTTTCTCCATAGACAGTCTAGACCCGGTATCGGAGAGCTTGCCTTTTGTACCTATTACCCTCTCCTGGGCTTTTAAGATCGAATAATAATTCCCTCATATTTAAAACCTTCTTTTGTCTCCTCTAAACCTCCCTTTTCTTCCCTTCACTCAGTTTTAACCTAAAATAAATTTTATCAATGGTAACAATAGAAGGTCTACATACTGAATTTGGTTTTAATGTATATTATAAAAATACGTAGACCCACCCATCCTATAAGTTATATAGATAGATACTTCAAGAAATATAGAACCGATATATAGATACCAAATCTATAAATACCAAATTTTATTTGTTATTTTAAAATTTATGAATGCTAGAGTGAGTAAAAAGAAATACATATAAACACATTTGAATGCACTTAATTTTTCTCCAAAGTAGGATTAGTAAAAAATCAAAGCAATTTTTTTAAAATCGCCATTGAAAGCTTGATTTCCTTAAAGGAAATATGTTAAATTTTTTTTTTTATGATTNCATATATATATATATATATATATATATATATATATATATATACATGTATGATAAATATATTCGCTTCTTATAAAAACCTCCAGTAAATTTAAAAAAATAATTGTTGATGGATTGAAGTGATAAAAGGATATCACCATAGTTATCCCAAGAAAGGTATGTTGCCGTAGAATTTTATACATCTATGAACATTTATAAAATGTTCCTTCTTGTTTTGAAGAATTTTCAATAGTATTATTTTTTTTTTTTTAAATTCTCTATCTTAATCCTCTATTTTACTCCTTACTCTTTTAAATTTTTTCTTAGTGTCTGATAATAAACTATGATATTATTTCAGATGAAGGAAGTAATCCTGACCCTGAGCCAGATTATGAAGACTATATGACTGATAGGAAAATACCTCCTGAAGCAATACCAGGCCTTGATCTCTCTGATCCAAAACAGCTTGCTGAATTTGCCAGGTACTTGAAATTTCAGAACCCTAATATAGCTAATTTTACTATAAGTATAGTCAATCATTCAGGGTTCTGATTTTAAAGCCTTTAGCTTTAAAACATTTCGTTAATTAGCTGTAATTTTCTTTTCAAGTTAAAGGGTCTTTAAAGCATTAAAATTATGCTTAAAATGTTAATTGCTCTATATTTTCTTTTGTTGTTATTGACCCGCAAAATCAAAATAACATTCTCAAAATTTTGTGTTCCAAGACACATAGAATTTGAAAATTGAATTTTTTAAAACTAAATTTGCAGTTTACGTGCTAAATGGTCATTTGGAATCAAAGAAGTTCATACGAGGTACATAAAGAAAACAAGTGAGGTTTTATTTGAGCTTAGCCTACCAACCTGAGATTTGTGTTATTTTCACAAACAGATTGTGCTTACATTTTTTTTATTCTCTTAGTTTTTATCATATACCTTATTAGATTGCTTTTGGGAGAGCCAGCAAATTTTTTAGCCATGTGTTATTTATTTAACTTCATCTTCTTTATATGCACTTGTATTTAAAGCAGACTGCATTATAAAGTATATTGATATTTTTCATTACTAATCTTTCAAAGCACCCTTATAATTTATTGGCATTTATCATGTTGCTTTTAATGCAAAACAAATGATAGGTTCATTATTGAACAAATTCAGACCAATAGAAGGGGATTATCAGAAACTTTAAGTAATGAGATTAGAATAATGAATCTCAACGTATATTTATTTTTTAATATGTATTAAAATAAATATTTCAGGAGTAACACTGCACAATAAAACAATTAGGTTCAATATTCATTAACTATTATGGTGAACAATTCACTTTCTTTATATTTTTCTGTAGTGTCAAGCCTATTTGTTATAGTTAAGATTGACTTTCTTTACTTTCAATTGCTTACTTTAAGTTATGAGTCGTTATCAAAATTTAATGACTCATTTTAGGGGCCTATCTGAACCATAACTCCAGTCATTAAGCTCAGAGTTTCTGTAATATTATGGAGAAACATTGACATATTTAATTTCATGATCTAATTAATTCCACCAATGCAGTAAGTTTTATAGAATATTGATTACTGCTTTATACACTTAAATTAAAGATTTAAATTCACCCGTGGCTTTATGTAAGTGGAGCAGGTTCAATGTCATTCAACAAGTTTAATGTCATGAGTCAATCATGTAATATTTATAACTCTTAATTATATTTTTATGTAATATTATTATATTTGAAAGTATGTTTTATCACAACAGTCAGAAAAGTTGGGTGACAGTCACTCCAGTATTTTTGTATTGATGCAAGCTTGATTAAAATTTTTCAAGGTGGAAGAAGAAGAATTTTTTAAATTTATTTTCAAGAGCAACTCATTTTATTTTAATTATTTGTGTGAAATATAGAAGAGATGGAGATTTACGTAAACAAAAATTAGAGCTTCGCTCTTTCTTAATTTATTTATTTTTATTACTAATTTTAATTATTAAGATAAAGTCATTACTAAGTTCCTAGTATTTATTAATAACTCGCCCTCTGCCATGTTGATAATTATTAAATTACTTTTACAATCATTACTGATTATCATTTTATTTTTTTGTTTTATAATAATTGGGCTCTTCTTTAAATTTATATGTATTTTTATCAAGTTCATAAGTTTTTTTGTTTTTTTTTCTTGAATTGCTTTAACCCTTTAACGGTCATAAGGAGTGGACAGTGGAAAAATATAAGTTGCCTGAATGAAAAAAAAACGATTGGTGGACGAAATTTTGGTGATAAAAAAATAAAAATCATGGTGGTGAAAATATCGCCTCTAACTTATAAAGGGTTAAAAATTTAGATTAGTGTTGATAATTATTGTGGACTAGGAAACCTTTGCTTACAAAAATTATAACAATTTAAATAGACTTAATTTATTTCAAATTGTATTTCATTCTTTTGCACTCCGCAGTGTTACTTCTAAAATTATTAAATAATACAAGATCATTTTTGGCACTTAACAATGCAAACATGTAAAGTATTGTTTATTTGTCTTTTAAAATTGATTTATTCTTATTTCAAATGTGTGTGGGTGTTAGTAAAAATAATTAAATGATTTTTGGTATGCCTTAGCATGAGTTATTAATAAAGGCTCTAAATGTAATGTTCTCATTCTAATATTTAAATGCATAATAATAAAATAAATTTAGGAACTCTAAAGCTCTAATTTTTATGTATAGTAAACTCATTTTAGTAATAGACTGAATGTTACATTTTTTTGTTTTTATATTGTTTCTAATATAATCAAATAAATTCATAGAAAAGGTTACTTGAATTTCGTAGCCCACTACCTTGAAAATTTTGAATCCTGCTTAAATTTTGGTTTGAGTGGACACCCTGTTATTTTTTGATTTCGTACTTATTTGTGGCATTACCCCAGGACTTATTAAGTATATGTTCATTTCTTTGTCTTCAGACCAGGACACAAAATGAAAATGAAAAAGCCGACAGATGGTTTAGAGCGAACAATAGCCTGCCCTCACAAAGGTTGTACAAAAATGTTTCGTGACAATTCTGCAATGAGAAAACACCTACATACACATGGTTTGTAATTTTGTGTTTCCTGTTAATGCAATTTTTAATTTAGCTATTTCTATTTTAATAGCTGTGAGAAAAGGAAATAAAAATCCCTCAAATTATTTTTTACTTTTACTTACATATAGGAGAAAACAGAAGCATTGAATTTGAGCTGAAGTTGTTTTTATTTCCTGGACAATTACGTTTTATTTTCTCCTGAATTTAAAAGTACAATTTTATTATCTTTTGTCCACTTTATCACAAATGTGAAAATTCGTTAAACACTGAAATTTCTGCTAAGTTGATAATTATGGATTAAATTCTGCCATTTTCATTCAAAGATCATTTTATTTTAAATCTCCTTAATGAAAAAAAAAAAAAAAAATACTAAATCTTACCTGATTATTCACTGTTAAAATTTTGCAATTCTCTTTATGCACTTAAAAGTAGATTGCAAAATGTACTTTTATGTGCATAAAGAGAAAAAGTAGATTGCAAAATGAACTTTTAAAAATTTGATGATTTTTATGAACAAAAATTTCTATTTCTGTAAACTAGGTGAAATACCTTATCTCTCTCTCTATAATTTAGTGAAATATATAGTATGTATGTATTATTTTGAGTGTACTCAAATTAATCTAAGATAATTTTAGTTGGGGTTCAGTCAAGGTAGATCCAAAAAACACAAATTTAAAAAATGATTTTTTAATAAAGGATTATCTGCCAACATTTCGGCTTACATTGTAAGCCATCTTCATGATAGCCCTGAAGATGGCTTACAATGTAAGTCGAAACATTGGCAGATAATCCTTTATTAAAAAATAGATTTTTTAAATTTGTGTTTTTTGGATCTACCTTGACCGAACCCCAACTAAAATAATCTTAGAGCTTATTGAGCTATCTGTACATATTAGGTCTCCCTTGGAATTCATTCAATTGTAAGCACAGAGGGATTCATTGCAAGAAATGCCTACAATAATTAAGAGCCTTGTGTGGGACCATCAATATTTTTCATGATAAATGAATGGTTCATAGATAAGTAAACCAACTTTATTCCTTTTGTTAACAACATTTATAGTGTGCAGGTGTGTTGCTTGATTGCAGATGTCATCAAAACTCTTTTATTCTAGACAAATGACAAAAGAAAAACTAATGTAACATTAAAGTAAAGAAGTATATTTTTCTTATATTATATTAGGAAAGCCTAGAAGTTTTCGTGAGAGTTTATTTTTAATTTACTTCTTCTGATGAATTTTCTCTGAATGTAACAAAGTACGTATCAAGCCACAAATGCGAAATCAGGACTAGATAGTGAATGGTAAATTTGGTTTACCTATGTTCTGAATAAATTTTAATTTTAACTACATCTTCCCAAACAGCTATGTTTTCTTATTGATTCGAAATCGGTCCACTTTTGCCCTGAAACAATCAATGCAAAAAGAGCTAACAACTACAAAGAAAATTTTTTTTTTCTTTTAACGAAGGTATGTACCAAAGTCATTATGTGATTACTTTCAAATGATTCAATGAAAATTAATGGTAAAGTTGTGTCGGTACAACGAATAAAAATTCATTGCAAATGCGATTGTATAAAAAATGCAAAAAAATTTCTAAAATGCCCTTGTTCCAAAAATAATACATAAAATTACTGGATATTTAGCAAATGAATCTTATAGATGAATATTTTGAGAAAAAAAATGTATTCTACACTACTTCATAAGCATAATGATTTCAAAAATGCAGATTTATCTACAGAGAACCATTTGCAATAGCTTTGTTTGTCATTATTGGAAAAGACCTAGTCAAAATCCCTTACAAATAGGAGCCGCACATGTGTAGTATGAACATTGTGAATCCTGTTAAAATAGGTGGTACAAACGTAGTATAAAAAATATAATGCAAAAATTTCAATTTAGTCTCCTATGACATATNTTTTTTAATGAAAAGTTATATATATATATATAAGCTCTTAAGGATTACCATCAAGATTTTAGTGAATACAAAGGAATGGCAGTTATTGGAGCTAATTTTGTGGAATTTTTAATAATATTTTGATATTTGTTTCCTCTTAGCAGAGTTCAACCTAAAAACTGATGTTATTGGAAATGGTGTTTGTGATGTGGCGGTTACATTTTTTTTTTTTTAATATTTAATTTACATTGTCTAGCCTCTCAAAAGCAGACAAATCCCTCTGAACTACTACTCGCAGGATTCTGAAATGTCATGTACCTTCCGCCCCCTTGCGCCGAGAAGATGGTTCCTGGGACTCTTCCGACAAAGACAAGGCCCAAAGTTTGCCCAGCATCTAAAGCAAACAAGGTGAATGAGGGATGACCTCATCCAGATCTCGATGACTTGTCCAATAACGAGGAGGTTGAGGAGTTACTTGTTAAACCAATACTACTTTCCTTACGGATTAAGGCAGTGACACCTTCTGAGATCAAGTACATAATTAACCATCTGCCTAAGCACAAAGCACCCGGCTATGACCTTATCACCGGGCTAATACTTCGAAATCTATCCCAAAAAGCAATTGTTTTCCTCACTTACTTTTATAATTGTGTCCTTCGAACCCACCATTTTCCACTTCTCTGGAAATTTTTTAAAATAATCCTCCTTCCCAAACCCGGTAAACCTTCTTCTAACACATTATCCTATCCTTCTTCCTTTGCTATCCAAAGTTCTTTAAAAACAAATAATACCTATAAAACTTCCTTAAATATTCTTCCTAATCATCAGTTCTGTTTCCGATCCCATCATTCTACTGTCTAGCAGGTGTTTCGTGTTGTAGTCTTTATTTCCTCTTCCATCGAGCGAAAAGAATTGTCCTGGTGCATTCTTAGATGCCACTCAAGCTTTTGACTGAGTATGGCATACTAGTCTATTATCCTCAAATCTTATCTTTCTAACAGTTTCTTTAGGGTTCGACAAGGATCAAATTACTCCGAACACTACCCTGTGAAGCCGGTGTTCCACATCCTTTTTATCCTTTATTCTGCAAACATCCCTACCATCCTAATACTCTTTTAGCCCTCTTTTCAGATGACAAAGCGATCCTCTCCTCCCATCCTGATTCCAAAACCGCTTCTAACATTTTACAAAACTACCTTGATGATATTCAGCAGTGGTGCAGCAAATGGAAAACTACAATAAATGAGTCCAAATGCGTACAGGTAAATTTTTAACTAAGAAAAGAATGTTCTGATAATGTTACATACAATAACATCCCTATACCTCTCTCTGATTCAGACCGTTACCTTGCGTTCCACCTTGACTCACGACTCAACTGGAATGACAAAAACTCAACAGACGCCACGGACTCTTATACAGCCTTATAAATAGGACTCACAGCTCACATTATAAAATAAACTGACCATCTACAAGACCATAATACGAACAATCTGGACCTTCGGTGCAGAACTGTGGGGTGCCGCTAAGCCTTCCAATATCCAACCAATACAATCCTTTCAGTTCAAAATTCTAAAAATAATTGCTAACGCTCCATATTATGCGTCCAACTCTACCCTTCATCACGACTTTAATATTCCTTTTGTCAAAGGCCTTATCTCCACCCGCATCAAGCTCTTCCATAGTAAACTCCAATTTCATCCTAATCCATATGCCCAATCCCTGTCATCAGACCCCAATCCTCATAACCCTTCACGGCAATTAAAACGGAGCTGACCTCGCGACCTCTTGGGCCTTAATGCCAAAATTTATTAGTAGTGGAGTCAATGGGCCCCTTCTCCCTGCTCATTGATGACCATTGATTTATTTATTTATTTTAATTTATATTATTCTATGGGATGTTGTTTGGTGATCAGGAGGAGGAGATAGTCGGGGTTCGGTCAAAGGTTTATTATTAAATAAAAACAAATTGGCGAACCAATATGGGTTTATTTTTGCCTATGTTTTGGCCTGAATTTTAGGCCTTCTTTAGAACTATGGGGATAACGAAGGTAGAGAATCTTGAATTGCTATTCCTGACCCTCTCCCTTCGTTATCCCCATAACTATCTTCTCCTCCTTCTTAATGTATATTACTTTACTGTCACAATATCAACTTTTGAAAACATTNTAGAATATTCAGCATTTCAATTGTTATAATGCAAGTAGAAACTTGAAAAATAACCTCTTAATTATATTGATTTTTTGAAACTTGAATATATTATTTAATTTGCTTGTAAGACATGCATTTTTCAGTTCTTCTCTTCATATTATACCTAAAAATGCTCCTAAACAGAAATTTTCAGTTATATTGAATAGTAATATTATTATTACAATTTTATTAAATAGTAAGTAGGGGCAGGGCCTTCTTACTATTTAGTTATAATTATGTAAAAGAAGGGTGGTAGGCTGCACACTCTAAACCCAACTCTACTTATTAGACAGCTGAGATAGTAACTTTATCCCACCACTGACTGTGATGATGCTTCAGAAATTTCCTTAACCTATTCTTAGCCCGTTATAACTAAATAGTCTTGCCTTGGGTTGCTTGTAGTGGAGATGGGTGTGGGACTTCCTGAAATCTATAAACTTAATAACTAAAAGAGAACTGGGCACCACACTGTTATATTTACTAAGGGAAATGATAAAATATCATATGATGTGATCAAAAATGAGAATTAATTTATTAATTCTGATGAAAAGATAAAGGGACCCAGCAACAGTGAATCCAGGTCCTTAACTAAACCAAATTAATTGGCTACTATTAACTAAAATTTTGAATAGAAAATTATTAGGAAGAGAAAAGGCACCCTTAATATGCAGAAGAAAAAATAAGAAATAAAATTATAGATTAAATGAAACTTGATTTAATCTAGAATTATTTCATTAAAAGAAGACTAATAATAAAAGTAAATAAAAAATTACTTAATTTCGAAGTTTTTATAAGCACTTCTTTTTAAATTAATTTAATTTTAACAGTGTTTTAACATAACATAATAATTGCTCCTTTGATTTTTTACCTCCGATTATTTATGGTTTCAATTAATATACTTTTCTTATTGTTCATTTCCTTAGCAACTAATTGTATTTTGTCAAAATCTCTTGCTGCGGGATTCATAAATTGCTTTTGATAACCATTTTTCATCGATATATTTTTGACAATATCTTAGTTGTGCTCAGAGAATACATCCAATGATTAATTACATTTTCTGAATATTGATCTGAGAACAAAATATCCTGAAATTTACCTGCCGTTATTTTTGAGTGGTCTTTAATTATGTCTAACTTATTCCAAACAGTTTGTTATAACTGAAGTTAGTATTAAGGCATATAATGACTTCATATTCACAGAGATATGAGTAAATAATTTAGAGGGTTGATAGTTTTCAATGTAATGCTTAAATTCAAAATAGTCCTTAACTGAAAATTTATTTTATAATTTTTTGAGTCATTTAATATTTTTATTTGTCCAACTTTCTACTTTTTAATAATGATTTGGTATTTTATTCTTTATTGTTGCATGATGTAGTAGACAGGCATTGTGGAGACCAGTCATCTTGGTCACAATTTTATTTTGTCTGAGAACTGTGATAAAAGGAAGTTTTATTGAACTTATTCAAGATAATATGTATCCTGTGCACAAGTTTAGCTATTTAATAGCCTTATAACAGATAAAGCTGATTGTATATTTTGGAAAATATAAGGAAAGAAGATATGTAAATGAAAACTCCATTTTTTTTTTTTTTTAGTTTTAACTAATTTGTTCACTCTTTTCTTAAAAATTGATTATGACTATTGTTTGTCTTAATATACTCAAAACATTAATGTCTTCAGAATATTAATTAATTAATACATGAGTAAATTGAACTTTCAATATGGAAAATATAGTTGTGAGGAATATTTTGAATTGTAAGACTAACCTAGTTTAACATTCGTTAATATAAAAATGAGCCAAAAGAGATATAAATTTTACTTTTAAGAAAAAATAATTTATAATTTATCTTACTAGAATATAAATCTTGACAAATTTCTGCTATAGCTTCATATGACTTATTCCAAGTTAAAATATGGCATAGTTTAAGTTGAAAAATGCAATGTAAATGTTCATTATAGACAGAAGGACTGACTCACATGTAGTTATATCAGTGTTAGTAGGAATCAGATAGCCTTTTCTCATCAGGGATGAGGAGATTATCTCGGAGAGAGAAATGGAATAGGCACTGGCTTCTCTTAAACTAGTAAAGCCTGCTGCTCAGAGTGACACAGTCACAGAAATGTTTTCATTTATAGACTCCAAGTACTAAGAGATGTTTCTACATCTTCTGAAAATATTTTGGAGAAATAATAAAATACTTAAAAATAATTTTTTTTTAAATTTTTTATCATAAAATGCCTTTGACAGAATACGGCTTGAATAATTCATAGAGAATACCTGTATTGTGGGTAGCTTGTTGATCTTTATTACCTATTGGCATGTTTAATAATTATTATTTTAAAAGTGTATTTATTTATATATCTTCTATTTATTTCAGTGTACATTTGAAGGCTGCGGTAAGAGGTTCTCCCTTGATTTCAACCTGAGGACCCATGTGAGGATACATACAGGTGACCGGCCTTATGTCTGCCCATTTGATGGATGCAATAAGAAATTTGCACAGTCCACAAACCTCAAATCTCATATCCTCACACACGCCAAAGCTAAGTAAGGATTTATTGTAGTCTCATATAGCTTCTAGAATATTCAGCATTTCAATTGTTATAATGCAAGTAGAAACTTGAAAAATAACCTCTTAATTATATTGATTTTTTGAAACTTGAATATATTATTTAATTTGCTTGTAAGACATGCATTTTTCAGTTCTTCTCTTCATATTATACCTAAAAATGTTCCTAAACAGAAATTTTCAGTTATATTGATTAGTCTTATCATTTTAGCTAAGTTATGCAGATTCATTAAGGTTGATTTTATCATGATTTATGATCATGATTTTATTCAAACTTGTTTTTTCCCTTATCTCCTTCTCTATACCTGATATAAAGTTCTTCATGTAGGAGGTAGTTTAAGTAGATTTTTCAGGTTTCATTAAAGTTAAACATAATAAATAAATAAGAGTAATTGACAAACTTTAATTTAAAAGATGGAGAGAACAATCAGTGTAAAAGGCATGACCTTTAAAGTTTGCTCTAGACTTGTCAGGCAGGTAAAGAGAGGGAAGTACAGTTTTAAATTTCTTTTTTAATCAGTTTTTTGTAAAATTTTATAGAACATATAACTTAAATAACTACAAAGATATTATGATTATGAATTTTAATCCCCTCTGAATCCCCTCCTTTCCCTCATCTACTTTCAACAATAAATAAATACATTCAAGGACCTGCTATTAAAAGCCTAAATACCGAAATTGGTCTCTATATTTTAATTATAAGTGTGCATTTTGACACTTAATATTAAACTTAACATTTAGTGTTCTTTTAGTTTATGGCATATCTCTAATTTATTTATTTATTTTCAAATCTTTTTTAAGCGTATTTCCCAAATTTAGGGATGTTTACTGAAAGTGCAAACAAAACAAAAAGATGCAGACTGTAAGCCAAACTGGCGGAACAAGTAAGAACAAGAATTTTAAAATCCACTTACCACAATTTTTGGCGTTACTGGGAGAGTGAGCCATTTCTTTGGTTTCAAAAAAATATCATGCAGAGCTCTTCCCATAAAATTACACCAAAGAGAATGGATCTCGTCTGGTTCAAGATATCTGTTTACCACTATATGGAAATCTACCGATCTTGTAATTTCTTGAACCGCTGTTAACCTTTAATTTTGAAAAGTTAAATTTGACCACTAATGAATCTTGATTATTAAAACCACCAGAGAAAATAATAAAATTTAAAATAAAAACACAACAGTCCACTTTATCCTGAAGGGACAATAGTTCACCATGCATTCAGCAGCAAGAAGGGTTAAATGGCACACAAGTGAATCACTTATTAATTAAACTCATTGTATATGCTGATAAGCACAGATAGCACTGGTTTACATGGACAATTGCTTAAACGGGAAATAAAGCTATTCATTTTGTTACCATTATACAATATTGGAGAAGCTAATAAATATGGTCCTTCAAAATTTTGTATATTTACCTATGTGTGTGTTTCTACTCCAGCATTCACAATTTTTAAAATAAAGAAACCAAATTGTGTATTTAAACTTTTTTTTTTTTTTTCAAAATATTGGACATGAGTTCAATAATGGCTGAAATAGGTTAAGTGGGAGAAGGGTTTAGGATACCAGAATTTGAAATCTGTATACCATGGATATTGTTAGAGTTATGAAAAAAATGTATAGAACAGTATATGTGAAACATTTTTTTAAAAAAATGTATAGGTAGGTATTTAAGAATTTATGTATTCTAACGTTTGAAATATAGGAAACTAATTCTGTATCAGGCTTTTTATTGGAAACTATAATTTCATATAATTCATTTTCATTTATGCCTATCTTAATGAAATATAGGAAATTTGTTTAGTTCACGTAGCTCCTGCCCTATGCTCTTTATTAGCGTTATCGATATTTATATTTTTTATTTATTACATTTTATTAATTATTTATTTTCGGTTGAATCAGATGACTGGGGTTTTCAGAAAGACCAAAATTTATAATATTGATATCTTCATTTTTATTACATTATAAGTTATAAAAAAGTTTGTTGTTTATAATTGGTGCAAATTACAAACTATTACATTACTGCTATTTGCCCTGAATATATACATGATCATTTACTCTAGCTTCTTAACTAATTGTTATTTGTTTTAAAGCCATTGGTATTTTGTTATTACTATGAATTATTTTATTTATGTATGTATCAAATTATAATTTTTAATATTTTAGATGTATAATAAAATAGTTATTAAGTTATAATTATTTCATATTTATAGAAATATTTATTTATTTCACAAATATTAAATAAATTAGCCTGATAAATTTATGGCTAAGTGTGTGCTCGAAAAGAATAATAAATTTACCATTTTATCAATAGTTAACAGGTCTTAAAATTAATTTTGATGAAATAAAAGAAGGTTATTTGAATTAGCTCAAGTCTCAAAAAAATTTTGTGTTCCAAAGGAAGCTTCATATGTCTATTTTCCACTACCAATACAGGATATAGTTGAACTCTACAGTGTACACTCAAGAAAATATAAGATAAATCTCTAAGGGATATAACCTTTGATACTCCCCATAATTAAAAAGTTTTAGTGGTTGATGACTATTCTTAGGTATTGTATGCTAATGTAATTGCAATTTCTCACTGTCAAAGAGATTTCAACTTTTTCCAGTGATGGCTAATCTGAAAAAAGTCTATGAGATGAGAGAATTTTATAATTTAGATCATATGTTTTAGTTTTCTGTATTTCTTTGGTAACTAATCCACAGTAACTGAAATGATTATCTTTGTAAGTATATTTTTTTCACAATAGATCGAGATATCCAAGCAATATATATAAGTATTTCAAATTTTATTAGTTTATTTCCCTAGAATTTTTTTTTCGCTGCCTCTTTATAACCAATATTTTTAGTTATTCGCAATCAAAAGGAACCTATTCAAGAGTTTCATGGAAGTTCATTCATTGAAATAACGAAAAAAATATATATGGATTAGCTCCTCTGTTTTCTGTTGGCTTGCACCACCTGGTGACACTTTCCTCCTCTCCTCTTCTTCCTACTGCTTAGTGACATGTAAATAAACTAACATTTAATCTAAATTATCTATTTTTACTCCTTTTTTCCTACTTATGAATTTTTTTTAATAAAATTTATTTACACATTTTTTTAAATTATTTTATTATGTTTTGGTTTACATGCTATAAATAATACCTAACTTTCAGTACAATTACCATATACATGTTCACCCCTTATTAAAGACTGAGAAAGTAACCATGACATATAAATATTTATGGAATATAAATAACAAATAATATTTATCTACTATATTACTATAAAATATTGACCTCTACAAACAATAAACATTTAATTTGGAAGTATAACAAACTTGAAAAAATAAGTTAACAATTTATTCAGAGTAAATTATAAAGATATAAATATTAAATTAATCTACATTTTCAATTTCTTTGGAAATCTTGTATCCTCAGTAATTTCTCAAATATTCATATAGCACTTTTTCAAATAAATTTATTTTGTGATATTTTAGGCCAAGGGCGACCATGCGAAATGTACCTGTAATGACTGAAGACCAACATCATCACTTCGTCAAGGTCGAAATGTCTGATGACCAACAATTTATAGTATATGCTGATTAGTTTTAAGGTATTGGTGATTTTATTTATTTAGAAATAGAAAATTTTTATTTTGTAGATTTGTCAGTGTTGAAGTAGATTTCACTTAAGAAAGAATATATACCAGCTAATCACTTCTAATGTTTAAAAATAAACTACTGATTTTTTCCCTAAAGATTTTACAATAAATCTTTTTTTCTTTTTAACTTCATATTTTTTAAATTAAAAATACAAAAACAGTATGTATTCCTTTCTTAAAATTACTCACATTTAAAAAGTTTCAGTTGGCAAAATTATGAATGTTATTACCCAGGACGGATGAACGGCTGAACATCATTGCTGTAGAATTAATACCTACATTGTGTTAGTACACACTTTTTTAATGAAAAGTTAAAGAATAGAATATTTGGAGTTCAAATGAGATATGACTTCAAGATTTAAATGATTTAGTGAAATGAATTTAGTTTTTATTAATTTTTTTTTCTTTTAAAGTACTTACTTTGAGAATTCACTAAAATCTATTAAAAGAAACATGCGAGTTTTAAGAGGACTCAAAGTGAAAAATTAAAATAAAAACTTTTTCTAATTATGAAAACATTAGAAGAATATTATAGGTGTAAATTGTAATTTTCTAAAATTTAATTTTTGTACAATTTTTAAGAGAGGCGTAGGGAAAAGATGCTTAAGAATATAGCTAGCAAGGCTGAGCACTTCCCTTCCTCCCCCAACCTCCTGGTCAGGCTTGAACCAGCTAGAAAATACCTTAAATTTCCCCTTCTTTCCTCTTAGAACATACATGTTGACTGCTACAGTATGATTTATTTATCACCTTTAATGAAGCATGAAAAATTGTTTACACTGTTTTTATATGACTGAAATTTTTAGTGTAAAATAAAAAAAGACAAAACTGAAAAATGTAAAAAAAATTCTCAGAAGTTAAGAAGAGCAACAATATTTATAGCTGTTTGTAGGGCAGAATAATCTAAAATGCCTTCTAAAACTTCCCTCTTTGAGCAGGCTGTAAATAAATAAAACAGCAACTTTAGTTTACCTGTCTACCTTTTGCCAGGTATTGGTTAAAGATAAAGCAATCTAATGGTCAGTCATTTCTTGTAATGCTTTTGTAACTCTTGCATCTTCAAGGTCTTTAATGGTGATTCAGTTACTTCTGAAATTTCCTTTCCTAGTGTACAATTTTTTGGGTTATTTACTTCCCCCCCCCCCAGTAATTTCTTTGATTTGTGTGTGTATTTGTATATTATGGAGGAAATCATTTCAATGCTTAAGAGACTGGAATTTGAGGATCACCGCTTCTATTTTTAAAGTAATGTCTGTTAATAATTATTTACACATTTAAAATTTCATCACTTAACATTTATGTGTGACTGCATACTCCGTAAATTAATTATATTAAAACAATTTATGAAGTAAATACTAACTGAATCTAACTTTTAACATCAAACTAAAATTTAGCTAAAATCTCTGGTTTAGACTATTTAATCTACTAATTCTGTTACTGTTAGCAATAAACCACAGTAATGTTCTTGACAAATGAAAGTCTGGGCTAGCAGCTCTATTCTAGCTTTGACAGACCTGATTAACAGTATTCTGCTCCTTACTTCTACCAAATACCAAGTCTGGCCGCACCAACTATAATGAAGGACCTGTTTAAGGAATTCAACCTTTTAGTTTAAATCAAATGTATCAATGAATTATTTATATCTTCATAATCAATTTAAATGATTGTTCTTTGTCAACAATTTTAAGTGGTTTGAGGATTACAACTGATCTTGATCTTATAAAAAAGCCTTTAAGACCTTTATATCTTTGTATATTTTAATAACATTTATTACATTATAACTTGTGCTAAGAAAATGCTTCCTTTTGATAATGAATATTAATATGATTTTTTTTTCCTCAGGTATCTCGCACCAGGAGATGGTCTACCGATTACTATCTCTCTTTAATACGTACTATTAATGTTTAATTCTTTATTCATAATCCTATGGAAACAAATTCCATTTCTTTTGGCTTGTTCAAAAAGAATACTTTAATTAGTGTAAAAATGTTTGTTTAATTTTATTTTAAATGTTGGATGTCCTAGTTTGTTTCAAAACTCAAGGCAATTGTTTTTCTCTATTTATAATATATTTAATTAGGCTGCACCTTAGGTATATTATAACATAGATCTGTATGTATTATATTGGAACTATTCATTATTTGCTAGTCATTGATTTTTCTGTTAATTTTTATTATTTATTTTTAATCTGAAAATAGTTTACCACACTTTGCTGGAACACTGAAGTGAGGGGAAAAGGGACTAAGATGTATAACTGGTAGAGAGAACACATTGTCTTTGAGTTTTTTTTTGTTTTTTTTTCATTTGTAGTTTGCAAATGCGTGGGCATGCATGGCCCAAATGTGTGCGTGTATATAAATATGTATTTTATATATGTACACACACTGACACATAAGATTTGATTATATTTTATTATATGTTTCAGTGTCACAAACACGGAAATATGATCAAGTCTTTTAGCCTGTTTAATATTTACTCATAAATTTTTAAAATGGGGTTTTCTTCCATAGGTCGAATGTGATAAATGAAATGTATATTTGATTGAAATTTTAAAAATTGTATATAGTTCAATAAATGATTCGGGTAAAATTAATTTTTTTGTATATTGAAGAAATCCATTTCAATAT
>KZ807733.1:244886-261442 GCA_000696205.2 Oncopeltus fasciatus | reverse complement strand
GGATTGTACAGCATCGTCAAGGTCTTGCGGGGATTTTAAGGAAATTCTGAGGTCTATAGCGCCTTCAAGGTGGGATTTGAACCTATCCCAATCAACTTGGCCATTAACCAGTGACGGAGGAGTCGGTTTTGGGATGGGTTGTAGTGACATGGTCAGGAGTACGGGACTGTGATCAGAAGAAAGGTCGTTGAGTGTGCTGGTAAAGGATTGGAGTGGATGTAGGCTTTTGCAGACAAAAAAGTCAATGAGATCTGGTACTCGATTGCCATCTGCAGGCCAGTAAGTGGGGGTATTAGGAGAGAGGGTTGTGAGAAGCCTGGAGGAAAGGGAAGCGTTCAGGGTACGACCACGGGACTTCAAATCTAAAAAAAAAAAAAAATCCCAAAGAAAAATATAATAAAAATTATTAGATGTTTTTTGTGGGGGTTCGGTCAAGGTAGATCCAAAAAAAATCAAATTTTAAAAAAAGATGTATTTTTTTAGAACTACCTTGACCAAACCCCAACAAAAATAAATCTAATTATAATATCTCTGAGGTCAAAAAAAAAGAAAAAAAAAAGCTCTCCATTTGAATATAACAAAAATTATGCCAGGGCCGAAAAAAACACACAGATTTTACCGATATTGTAGGTGCATTTTCAAAATTTATAAATATTGAAATGTTTAATGAAATTATCCACTGTATAAATTTGCATATATTAGTTATTAAAGATAAATATGCTAGGGAGAGAAACTACAAAAGCACATCTAGAGGAAATCTTTGCACTATTAAGGCTTTTATATTTAATTGGGGTGAATAATTAACACCATATAGATGTATTGGAAATATGGTTGACAGATGGAACAGGTTTAAAAATTGCAAGAGGAGTGATGAGCTACAAAAGATTCCTTTTCTTGCTACAACGCATGTGATTTGATGATCTGTCAACAAGAGAGAGAACAAATTGGCTCCAATTCCTTCAATATTTGACAAATTTGTACAGAAAATTAAGAACTCCTATGAAATGAGCTATGAAATTTTTGAACTTTGATGAAACATTAGTTCCTTTTAGTGGACATTGTTCTTTCATCCAGTACATTCAATCGTAGCCAACCATGTATGGTATGAAACTTTTTACTTTGAGTGACACAAAAACGTTTTATACAGGAAACAAGAAAGGGTAAGTGAGGACTCAACCTTCAGGTCCACATCAATGTTCAAACAAGCCAAAAGACATTGTCCACTTTTAGAACCTGTTGTAAACCATAACCGAAATTTGACCCCTGATAATTGGTATTTAAGCGTTGAGTTAGCTGAGAGTCTTTTGGCAAAGAAAATTACATTTCTAGGCACCCTAAGAAAAATAAATTAGCTATCCCCCCAGAATTAGGTAGGAAACTACCAGAAGGTAGGAAGTTCCCAGTTTGGTTTCCAAAAACAGATGACAATGGTTTCTTATACTACAAAGAAAAATAAATGTGTAACATTGATTTCAACCGTGCACAACAACAATGAAATTGACAAAGAAACTAAGAAACTAGAAAAAATTATGGATTACATAATACGACCAAAGGAGGAGTTGACACAGTGGATAAATTATGCTCTAGCTAATCAGTCAAAAGAAAAAGAAAAAAAACTGAGTCTTTCAATAAGAAAAATCAGTTTAATTGTAATGAATGTTCAAAATTTATAATAGTTTAATACAGTATTTGATGGTCACTATCACTCTTCAAAATTGGATAAATACATCTTTAGTGTTTCTGATTCCAAATCATAAAAATAATCACAAAGTGGATGCTTACGAGCTTCACTTGCTTAGTTTTATTGTGAGTTAAATAAGGCAACAAAAACGGTCAATACCATCATTCCTCCTGAATAAAAATAAAAAAGGTTAATACCTCCTGGATTTGTTATTATCAAAGTGGACTAATGTATTTCAGAAATATTTATTAACTACAAAAATAATCTTTCTCAAGAAAAAAATTAACTTAATTCATAATTAGGCTATAACATTTAAATGAAAAGAAAGAATAGGATAGATTGTTGTCCTTACCTCATCTACGTAATACTTGAGAGTGTCATCCATTTCTGAAAGCATGAATTTTCTAGGGTAATATTTGGGATCTTCTTTCCCTCGTTTCATGAGGAAACCTTCCATGTGTCCTGTCATGAAGGCTTGCCTTTCAGGCCGAGAGAACTCCTCACGCAAGTATTTAGCACAGATCCATTCTTCCAATAATGAACTGAATAAAACCCAATTACTTAATTTAACTACACAGAATTTTAATAAAATAAAATTATAGTATAAGTATATGCATGAACGAGCATGCATATGCACGAGACACAATACAAGCCATTCATTTACAGTAACACCGTGTAGATAAGAGGAAAATTAATGGAATGGAACAAAAAAAACAAATGTGTTAATTTAGATGGTGCAAATTCTAGGTCATTAAGCATAAGGGAGTAGCTTTTTGAGCAAATTAAAATTTTTTACCTTAAATTTAATCCCCATGGAGTGGATTGGTCAAGCTTAATCGAAACTAGGCATTGTGAGAATATATAGAACCAAAATCCTGAATTCTGTTTCGAAAGGACTTCAATTATGGCATATGTCAGACATTTAAATTTTTTTTATTCTATTTTCAAATCCAAGGGGTCTTGAAATGTGAAACATAAAAATTTGAAAGGGAATAATCTGACTTTGAGTTTTTCAGATTGAAGACAATTGATAATATTCTCTTAAAAATAAATGTACAGTATTCTCCCTTACACCTCTCATGAAATTATAATAAATTAGTGGCAATGAAAAATAAAAGATAAAAAATGGTATCACGAACACTAATATACACGGAGTTCCTGAATTTGCTTTTAAATTGGCGGCGAAACAATAACAATTAAGTTTAATATGTTAGATATATACTTGGTCAAACAAAATAAAATGGCAATTTAGTTTTGAAAATTGTAACTCACTCATGATCTCCTTCAGTAGGTATTCTGTAGCAGGCAGGAACTCTTTTCTCATACTTAGCTTTCGAGACTAAATTACCGACCTCCCTCATTCTTTGGACCTGACTGTCTTCCCAGCGGTCAAGTCTAATATGTTTAACTTTAGATATGTGAGAGCCCATTCCCCTATGAATCCCTGCACATTGGGTACACAGGAAAATACCGATGTTGTAGGAGGCCCATTCCGGACCTGAAAAAATTTCATGAAAAAGAATATACATTTTTGTGGCGACCTACAAAATCTTATTAAAACATCAAAACAAGCAAGTACCTTTTGCCCCACAATCAGCACACTTATCGTTCCCGGGTCGTTTTAAAAGTTCTAGAACTCCTTTTGTATTTGCATCGAACATAATTGTTTATTCAACAAATCTTTGACATAACCTCAGTTTGGTGTTGGTTTACAAACGAATACCTTACAGTGCTGCCAGTCGACTAATCTTAATTCTACAGGAAAATATATTGAAGATGCAAAAAATTGGCGTTTATAAACTCGTCCTAAGTTCCATCAAATAAGAGTTTTTTTTAGTAGGGGTTATCTGTGATTAAAATTATAAATAATTACCAATTTAGTAAGCAGGATAATTATACTTTTGCAGCTGGACCAATAATGAGGGGGGCGTAGCTCAGATGGTAGAGCGCTCGCTTAGCATGCGAGAGGTACCGGGATCGATACCCGGCGCCTCCAATATGTTTTTTTTTCTTTTATCAACTTATTTCTCCTATATCGATAGAGAGATAGAATTTATAACGCAATTTTCTTTCTGAGACTGCCCCTCTTCACTCCTCACTGACTAAGGGCGAGAAATTTCCTCGAAAATTTTACTCCTTGTAATTTTTTCTTTTTGTGTGTTCACTTCACTCTTTCTCCCACCTTTTCTTATCATATATATACGTGTGTATATATACAAAATATACTTAATATAATATTTATGTCAATTACATACTCTGCTATATTATTAATTTTGATTTAGGATTTATATCAGAATTCCTGGTTTAAGATTATTTTTTAAATACCCTCAGCCAGTTTAATGCAGGCGTAAACTAAAATTATTTTAAAAAATTAATGAGAGGGTATAGAATAAAAAAATCTATCTGTCCCAGCCAGGACTCGAACCTGGTTCTTTTGCTTTTTGGACGGAATGATTCTTGCGACCCTTATACCCGTAGGTATGTACTGGCTATGGTGACATCTTGACTAAGGACGTTGTGTTTATATCGTTATATGGACGAATACATCGTCTTATGCTTATTTTTTTTATTCTATTCCCTCTCTTTAATTGTTTACAATTTACGTGGGATAATAAACCAGAACTAAATTAATATTTATAAATAAAATTATTTTAGTGTTTCAGTTATTTGTAATTATGAGATATGAAGAATGTTCATTGTTATAATAGTAACATGTGCTGTTAATGCTACTTTTATTCTGGCTAAATCCGTTGGTAAAGGGTGATATTTTAATTGATTGATTGATAGTTTTGGTCTACTTAAATAGCTATACGACAAGTAGAGTATTAATATTTCTGTTAAGTTTAGCGTGCAGGCGAAACCCCTTCTAATGAAATAATTTAGCAAGCTTCCAGAAATTGTTTTAATGCTAATTTCTTTCCGCTTAAACAGAAATTATAAGGCGTTACATTTATTTTATTTTATTTTTTTTTTCGTTTTCGCGTTCAAGTATTTTTATTTCTACCACCTATTATACGGATTACAACCCCCTCACCCTGATTCTGTATGCCTCTGCTCATACTAAATACATTCCTTAGTAACAGGCGGTTTTTCGCCCTTTATAATGAATAGAGAGAATACGAAAAATCAGATTTCTCAAGTNTTTTTAATTCGGAAAGAGAAGCTCAATAGCTAAGTCCTTCTGAATTTACAAAATACACTTCCAATTCGCTGAAACATACATCTAATTTGAATTTTTTTATTATAAAAAAAATACCAATTGAGTAAGAATTTACATATTCTTTTAATAATAAAAAAATTTCTTAAGATAAGAAAATAAAAATCTTAAAAGAATAATACTCTCCAAATATTTTCCTTTTTCTTCTAATGAAGAAAAATTCCTTTTAAAATATAGTTTTATGTGTCGAAAATAAATATTCTAGTTCTTCTGCGAAATTAGGAAAAAAAAAAAGAAGTGCGATGGCCGGGAATCGAACCCGGATCAACTGCTTGGAAGGCAACTATGCTCACCATTACACCACCATCGCCTGTTATCTTAGGAGAGAGATTTAAGATTTACATTTCTTATAAGTATGTATATCACATGCCATTAATGTCTCGCCAAAGTTGATAACATATTAATAACTTAGGAAAGTATCTTATATTGATACGATAGTCTAGATTTAAATAATTGTTTGCCAATTTCAAAAGGTTGCCAACAATGACGAAAATGTTCTGATATGTAGAAAATGTAGGCCTCTACCGTGTTACAAAAGTTGTATTTTATTCTTAAGTGTGTTGAAGAAAAGAAAATACCCCTTAAAAAGATTTATTTTCAAGGTTTGGTCTCTTATTAAGACGTCGGAAAAGGAGATACAATCACAAGAAATATGTTCTTTATGAAATTTATTTCTACATTCAAAATATGATCTTCTGTAATGTTCTTCTTGAAGATATCTATAAATAATATTATTTAGATTATTCTCGAAGATTTCTTCCCAGTCTCAATGCAGCTTCTATAGTGCAAGATCCAATTTTGTAATAAGGGCTATATTACCCGTTAGCCAATAAAAAATTGTGGTAAAATTATTCCAATTTATTTGAGACATTTCTCCTTCTATCAAAAAGTATAGAATTTCGTGTGAAATATTCTGAATATGTGAGACTTGATATAGTAAAAAAGAAGTAACGCAGGAATTATGTAAACCAAGAGAATTCCTCAGTATTCTAGTTAACGAATATTTGTATTGTAACTATGGATGATGTCTAAATAAAACTAATATTACGATTCCCTAACAACACAAAGAAACAAGTAAAAGTTCGTCACGCATGAGCTACATATATTATCCAAACAGATTTTGGCTATCTCCAATCCGAATCAACAATTAACTTTAATTTAATTCGCGGATTCGAGCAAATAACAATTGTTATTATCAAAACTGCTGATGCTAGTACACAATTGAATAAAATATTTATAATTTTGTACAATCATATTTTTAGACTTAAATAAGATGGGTGAGGATTTAAAGAAATAAAAATAAGAGCAAATGAGGAAATTGAATTTAGTAGTAGAAGAGGACAATGATTGTGAAGGGTAGTAGAAGTAAGAACTTTTATAACTTTCATTGTAAGCCTGAACAGAATATATTTATTCTATTATATATTACAGAATATATTTTTGTGAATTTTTTTATACAAGGCTTTTTTTTTCTAAACTTTGGGAATGAAACTAAACCCATACACCACGCGATCAATTATCTCCTTTCTGTAAGACCACTGATCTTTGCTCTGGACTGGCCGGGCTGGAAGAGTGGAGGAAGCGTTGACGTAGTTACAATTATAAATTCTTTCTTTAATGAGCGATAACAAGTTATAAAACATAAACATTTTGCACATTATAAACTCTTTTTGCAACTAAAATAACAAGAAGGATGTTGCGATCTAAGGTCTCTTCACCCCCCCCCCCCCCCCCATCATCCGATTGCAAACAAGAATTAATTCTCTCAAGAATTTCTAATGAAAAGTCTAAATGCTGAATTTGATTACAATATTTTTATAATAAGGAGTCCAGATCAATACTCAAAATTACATTGTCAAATATTTTGCCTAGTTGGAATTTTTTTTTTTTTCAAAATAAAAATTTTTTTTTAGAAAACTGCGTTCTAAACACATTAACAAACTCTAACGAAGATATTCACAAATTTTCAATTTACCCCCCTCCCTCTTCAATCGATTTTAGCCTTTATTGAACACATTCAACGTTTGCAAAAATAAGCTTAAATACCGAATTTGGTTACCTTAATCATTTTAAAATTGTGGAGCTAGAGTGCTTACAGACAATGAATATATATGAATAATTTTGAAAGGACCATATTTTTAGTTACTTCATTGTAGGATCAGTGGGGATATTTGAAATGTTTTAAAAGTCGTGTCAAAGGTGAATAGTTATTTCACAATAGAAACTTAGCTAAAATCCTTTTCTTCAAGTATAGTTATTCTGCTTCCACCAATCGTTATTGAACGAAGTGTTATTGCTTTAATGGGCCCTTGTGTGATACTACAATAAGTGTAATTGCAACATACATATTCCATCTTAACTCCAAATGGAGCATTACCAATCTGCTTCAGGTGATAAAGCTTAGACAGTCTGGGCATCACAGTGATGGCATTTCTGAATCTGGGAAAGGGGTAAGGGCCAAAACAACTCCAGCGAAGTGTTACTGGATAGGAAATTTTATCTCATTCCAACACTGCACTTAAAGCATTTCCTCAGAAGGGGGGGGGGAACAATAGATGTAGATTAAAAAGTGCTGTGGAGTCATTAATTTCTAAACATTCAGTGTCTTCAAACTCTGCTGTAGTACACTTCATCTAAATAATTAATAATTGGCTCTTATAACGATTGTAAAAATCAAACTGTTTTCTTTTCTTTTAATTCTAAACATTCTTGTCTTTTGTTTTTATATTTTAAACATCTATTTAAAATATCCACCTTCTCATAATTAAAACCTATCCTTGAGAGGTCAATAGTTCCAGCATAACAATTACACATCTTACAGTCTTTTTAGTTTTGTCATTTAGCTGTGACAATTTCAGATCCTCCAATTTTACATTTGTTACTGATGACAGGTCTGTAAAGAGAGGTCACAAAATCACTGAAGTGAAATCCTGAGGACACTGATTGCATACAAGAGGATCAAAATAAAAGTTCTAAGTCTTTCAAGGCTACATACAAGGTAAGATAAGAAATCATCACCAGAGCTATAGCTGGTCTGAGAATGGTCATTCTAATTTTATTTACAGTGTTTGCTTTACATAGAATTTTCCTAGAAGTATTCTAGACATATGCCTATATGGATCCTCTTGAATAAAAGGGCTTTAGTGATTTTGTCCTCTCTCTCTCTCTCAGTCACAGATTCACAGGCTTGCTGAATTTTAATTTGGACAATAATAATGGATGCTAATTTATAGTTTTAGGCCTTGTACATAGTTTTTAATAATGTAAAAATGATAAAAATTGAACTCTAATAATAGTATTCATGCTTAAGTGTCATTGTTTTTGTAGTGATTCTGCAGGTGACTTTTTAAGTTCCAAAGCACTTAAGTTTGTAAAAGTAAACAGTTATCACTCAGTTATATTTATATTTTTATAATGTTTTTCCTCTATTTTTATAAACAGGATGCCTCACTTTTTTATAAGTTATTTATATGAAAACTCTACACATCAACTTGGGGAAGTGCTAAATGTAAGAAGTGAGAAAGGCAAAAACATATCACTTATTTAAAATAAATAAATAAATGAGTAATAAGTCTAAAAGAAAAAAATCTCTTGATGTTTATATTTATTTTCTTTGCTTGTATCAAATAATCATTAAGTAATTATACCAAAAGAAAGTAATTATCTATAAGAAAAATATTTGAATTATTGTTGCCACAATCTCAAAATATTTCTATTATCATAGATGTTTTCAAAATTTTTGTTAACCTCATAAGTAGTCACTAATTGTCTACTAGTTCAAAAGAAAACCCTTTGAAAAACTTGGAACTTTTGAGCAAGGCTATTTGTTTTGGTCATAACAGAAGCAATTTAAAAAAAAATTTCCTGAACTAGAGAATGGAAGAGACTACCTCAATCACATTTGTTTCTACATTATGTAGGTTAATAATATACAAAAATAACAAAAAAAAAAACTTGTCACACAGATTCAGATTTTCCATGATTCTGCTTAAGCCATAAAATATAGTCCACTTGAAATTACGAATAATTTTTTTTTCCTGATGTGCTCTAGCATCAGCAGTTTTTAATTTTAAAATACAGGAACTGACATCAATATTTAAAGTTACTTTTGTAAGCTGTTAGATGAGTTCATTATTGGCTGAAATTGGAAGATTTAGAGAACTCAAATTGAATAGTCAGCAATATTATTGCTATTTTTACAGTTATAAAAAAATTAAAGAACATACTACGTTTATAGATTTTATAAGAATTATATTTCTCTTAATAAAATCAATCTAGGAATTCATAGTTACTACTTTATTGCAATCAACCCAATAAGGATGCATTTAAATGAAAATTACAGTCAAGAGCTTGTTTTTTTAAATTATTTTAAGTATCAGTTAAATTCTCACTCTCAATTATATGATTTTACACTGATTCGCAGAAAGTATACTGTGATTAGTACTTCAAATCCCACAGTAAGTACTTTCAAAAAGTAGACATTCAGGTGAACACCTATTAACATAGTTGGTAGCTTGGCTTCAGCAAATAACTAACCAAAACTTTGTCATAATAACCAGAGGAAGTTGAGGACCATCTTCTGATGGGTTGTCATTCTCATTACCATGAAGGAGACTGCCTGATCATATGAGGCTATTTTATGTGAGAAGGCAAGGGACAGTTCTCTCAATTCAAGACAAAAACTGTCAGAGATCTTCCTGTTTCCTCTCTTTCTCTTTTGATAAATATACACACACAGATATATATATATATATATATATATATATATATATATATATTAGTGGNGTTTTCTAGTTATATATATAATCCATGGTGCAATAATCCCAGAGAAAAACTGAAGAATAAATGCTAAGCTGTCTAATAAATAAAAATGAATACACATAATACTGTATATTTACATAAATTAATTTTTCTTTTTAAAACTGTTATAAGTAGAACTTCTGTACTGCATTATTTAGGAATTCACTAAAAGAAAAATATATTCAGATTCAGGTGGGAACAAACTAATATTGATTCCTTAAAAAATAGCTAAAAATGTCCTATCAACCAGGAAATGCGTAAACAAAGCGAATTCCTCTATAATAGATCCTCTATAAAGTCTAAATACGAATATTCATTAACTATAATAGTTAATGAATATTCGTATTTAGACTTTCCATGTTGTGTAATATGCCATACTTATAAAATTTATTTCTTTAGTCAATAAACAAATCCATGTTGTTTCCAACTGTGACGAATGGAGCATTGACACACAACACACAAATTATGGTGACATGATTTTCAGTGTTTTATAGGTAAGATAGGAGAAATATCAAATTAATTTTGAAAAATCTACCATGAAAACAACTTCTGTAGCTAAATTTCTCCAAAATTAATGAATAAAGTAAAAGATATTTCAAATGTGATTAGATATTATCCGATTGGTTTTACAAGACTAGTAAAGCTCATTGGAAGCTTTAATAAAAAAAATTAAAACTGTTACATTTCAAAATTTAATTAGAATAGAAGGATAAAAAAATGTATAAATTAAGTTTGTTACCTAGGAGCAGCATAAACTAAGCAGACCACATTGCATTGAAAATTTTTCAGTAAAATCAAAATTGGCATAATTGCACCCTTCCAATGGTTAGTAAGGAAGATTAAATTTAATAATTTTATAAAAAAAAAATTTTTTAAATATACATCCACAAAAAAAAAGTTACACACACAATAAAATGTGTTTATTTCTATATAATATTATTGTTAACAACATTCACTATAAAATGTTGTATAGGCATTAATATTAGCTTCTTTAAAGTATGATTGATAAAGAAGCAAATCAATTTTTTAAAAATCACAACATTTTATTAAAATGAATAGCTAGCTTAATTTCCATGCTGGAAATATTATTTAAAAAAAAAAGGTCGTCATTTAGAAGCACTTAAACAGATGTTTTCCTTTGCTTCTTTAAAGCACAAATATGCAAAAAAAAAATAAAGCTGAAAAAAAAAAGAGAAAAAATAACCTAAGTTAACTAAGAGAAGAGGTCAATCTTTTCAAAAAAATATTTAAAAAAATAAAACTCTAGAAAATTATATTTAATATTTATAAAACTCTGTATACCTTTTAAAAAACTAAAAACAAAGATTGTAACAGATTTTTAAATTTGATCATCCTCTAAAGCCTCATTGTCTTGATTTCAAATAACAACAAAATAAACAACAGCTTATAAATAGAAGCTCTAATATCAAATTTAGGATTTTTAAAAAAGAGGGGTTACCCACCAATCTTACTTTCTTAAACATATTTCCTAATCTGCTTTTTGAGTTAAAAATTTTTAAAACTAAAATATATCCTACATGCATTATGTCCTTTCTTAATATTATTAACCTACATCCATTCATATATTTGAGACATCTAATAGTAGACGTATGCCATTAATACTTGGATTTTTGGATAAGAATAAAAACATTACATTAAGACTAAAGTAAAATAATTTTATTATCAATAAAAAAATATATGCTTCTGCCATATACAAATAAAAGTGAAACATAACATGAGCAAACAAACAAGTCTTTCAAAATTATCACTTTTACACAAATTATAAGTTTTCTCTAGAGTTTTTAGAAAAATATTGAAATGAAACTTTTGAAATAAACAACTCATACAATAAATTTATTTTATAAAGGAAAAATGAAAACTATTTCAACCTTCATAAAGTTTTATATTTTTAAACAGTTTACTTTCAGAAGCTAGAAATTCAATGTTAAAACACCAGCATCTATGAATTTTAATAATAATGATCAAACAATAGAATGAGATTTTTTTAACCATAATGTTGAAATGAGCAACATATATTTTTTTTAAAAATAATTTAAAAACACTTCGAAATATTAACAACTTAATGTATAAATATATATAAAATTCAACATTATTAAAAGAATATTAAAACATTGTAATACTTATCTCAAATGATAAGAAAAATGAGACATAAAAAATAAATATAATAAAATCAAATTCAAATGTGAAAAAGGAAACTAGGTATCAAAATAAATTATGCATAGTTCCACATAAATATAATATTTTAATTAGACAAAATTTAACAAGTTGGTCAACTACCGGCGAGTAATTTAGAGAGAACCTCTGTTTTTTTTTTGTTTTTGTCATTTGTGTCCGTCCTCAGTATATTCTTATATGAATTTTTAAAGCGTCATTCCTTTTATTGTTTCAAAAACATTTAAACCTACTGGGTAAAAGACATGTCAATCAAGTGTATTGTCATTTTTATTGAGATCTTATCAAATCATTCCAACTCCCAAAAATTAAAACAACATTGCTATATTACACTGGCTGTTATTGTACCATTAATTACTGATAATAACAATAAATAATATAATATACTGAACATATAGCAGTACCAATTAGAAGTCTAAATGCACTAGTCTAATATGAAAAATAGAATGAAGAAAATAAATATAACTAATGAGAAAATAATTACAAATGGTGTCACCACTACATTTTGCTGATGCAAGAAAAACTGACATCACACCAAGAGATAAAAATGTGCAGATGGCTTCTATATAAAACTTCTAAAAAAAGGAGAAGATGGCTTCTCTAAATAAACTTCAAAATGCAGCAAAACTAGATCTGCCCTCAGGTTTAAAATAAATAAATAATGGAAGTTGCATAAAATCATCTATTTGACAAGGTCAGGAAACTAAAACAACTTAATAAGTAACTTTTAATAGAATAATAAAAAAAATTAGTTTAATTCACATCTAGAAGAGATAAAAGACTATTAAGAGTTTTTGCAAGCATACATTCTAGAAAAATGTGTATTCTTTAGAGTTTACAAATAAAGCAAAAGAAACTCATTAAAGAGTTGCTTTAATATATGAAGAGACTCAGGTTGCTGAAACAATAAAATCTGATAATACTTCGGCTTCTGGTTCTGAACTTCCTGGTGTCATCAGTCTCACTATGCACTGAAATAAACTATTAAGACAGTTATTGGAGCTTTTAAGGAAGTTCCAGTAATTTATTTTAATAAATGTACAGTAAATTCAGTTTAGCTTAATTTTATCCTCTAATTTCATTTTTGTTTAATTATTATTTTAATTTTTATATAGTTGTTTGAATAATTGAAAATCCTTTTACATAATTGTTGATTTTTAAAAGTGTCTTCAGTTGTTTGATCATTATTAGAGCCTATTATTTATTATGTGTCCTGAGCAATACTAGTTAGTAATTTGATAATGGGACTTGAAGTGCTGAAAGAGCTNCCACGTTTTCTAGTATTTCCATCTTTCGTCCTTTTCGTTGTTTATGTAATGGTTCTATAGTGTATCCGTGGATTTATGTCCGTTGTTTTGTAAATGGTTTGTGTAATTGGAGTCATGTTCCTTCAGCTTGTTTGTTTGAACGTATGTGTTCTTCGTATCTGGTTCTGATTTTCCGTTTTATTTGTCCTATGCCAGTCTGTATATTTACTTGAACTATGTGGTTCGAAGGTGTTTTGGTGTAGCGTGTATCGAGGTGTCAGTAGCTGTCGATTTACGGTGTATTCTATAGGTCAGTCTGTTGTCTTGTAATTGTGATTGAAGTTGTTTATTCTCTTGTTCATCTTCTCCATTGTGTTTGTGATGTTAGGATGTAAGCTATTGATGTCAGTGAGTATCTCCTCTCCGTTGTTTTGTGATAGTATACAAAATATGCCGTCTACGCATTGGTTATATGATGTGTCTTTCCATGATGTTCTTAATGTGTAGGGATTCTGCGTTCTGTATATACTAAGTTGTAGGTATTGAGTGTTCCATATCATACTTTTTTCTTGTCTCTTTCAGTATAGAAGAAGTCGGTTTCAATCAAATAAAAACTAGATTTTCTTTTTCAAAGCTAACATTTTCCTTTATATTACAGGATATACATCATCAGTGCTAAACATGATAACCAGCTGTAAGTAATAGCTGGTAAAAGTAATAAAAATCTATTCAAGCTATTACTACACGTAGCTTTCTTTGGGTCCCCACCATACTATTTGTTATCATTTGTTCACTTGATGGCTTGCACTGATTCCTTATTAAGGTGAAATACTTAATAAGATTCATTATTTTTTTAAATAATCAAAATTTAATGCCAAAAATCTATTTTTATTTTGAGATCCTCAACCTGTATATCACTGGCTAATTTGCCTAAGTTGATGCCTAAGACTAAAATAAGCAAAAACATAATCATAAATGAACTATGAAACTTCACAACATTCAACATAATGGTTTTTCACAAATAAATGAAATAACAAGAGTAAAAATAACTTCCTAGTAATGCTTGCCACTAAAGAGTTTATTGGTTGAAATACATACCCCTTTAAATATGCCTACAATGCATAAAACCTTATCTATTATTGAACAATTATGCCTAGATAAACTAAGCAATATGTCCTTTATATGAGGAAAAACTTTCTAAGACAAATTTCTTAATGAGGATAAATCCACACATTGAGGTTTTAACTTATAGTTGTCGATCATAACATTAAAGGTTATATCAGTCATATTATCATAATACAATAAAAGGTATAGGATGTTAAAATAAAGATAATAAGTTTAATGTTTTGAATATTAGATGCCTTCCTCATTTTTAAAAAGATAAAAAATTTATAAATGAGAAATTAAATACATCCAGAGAGTAAGATAAAAAAATTGTGCCCCAATTTTTATTTTTATTTTCTTATTGAAATAAACAATATATAAATATATTGAAACAAAGTGGACATCATTATAACCTAACACATACTTTTTCCCCCATTTTATTTAATGGGTATAAAACAAGATTTTTTCTTAATTTTAATAAATATAATGAACAATGAGCAACAACTCCCTGATAAATTCACATCTTCACTTGAAATTAAACATATACAATCAGGGAAACTAATCCATTACTTCAATAAATAACAATTAGGAAATTATTTATATCAAATCAAAAAATTATGCAATACTTTTACTTTACACGGTTTAAGGACAAAACATTTTTAGATATAATTATGGACCACTAACAGCAGTTCAAGAAAGAATCTAATAATTTAATATGTACACTTACATAACTAGGATTCTAAACAAAGTTTGTCAATTATTAAACATTCGGCAAAACCTCCAAATACAAATTGCTGAAGAAGCTAGCATAATGGTGCAATGAAAGATCTTACGGTTCCTGTCATCTTTCCGTATAAGGACAGTCGGGGAAGCTGAAGTGAGGGTGTTGAAGAGTGGAAGTCTCGCAAGCCTTTGAGAGTCTGTGTATACCTGGTATTTCACACAGGGGTCAAACTGCCAAGACACTGTATACAGGCCAGTAGTGAAGAAAGACACAACACCAAATGGAAGGTATGAATATGGATATTTAGGCCATGCTAAACCTAAAATGTAAAAACATTAATATTTAACTATTGGAAGGCACATATATTAACTTCTACAAAATAAAAACACAGACTGGACATACCACAAATAATAGCACTCACGCCTGAGATGACTGCTGTTTTATGCAGGCAATTCCCAACAGCAATCCATCGAGCAGTTTCATCTCCAAGTCTGGGGGGTTCAATAACTATAACTTTAAAAGCAGCTTCTAAAGCACGTTCCAGTTCATCCACAAAAGCTTCATGGGCATTTTCACTATCATAGATCTCTTTAATAACCGCTGTTTCTGAAGGGTCCCTAAAAGGAAGAAATTATTCCTTAAATGTAAAAATTTTAAATAATTATTGAATAGGATTAATCAGAGGTAGTAATAAATTATCAGATGATATGTTTCATAATACTTACAGTTCATTAACAGACATTGCACGAAAAAAAAAACAGAGGGGGTTATAAATGACAAGATAGATTAGAGCGAACTTTCTTCAGTCAAATATACACATAAAGCACGAACTTAATATTAACTAATAGTAAAAGTTTATTAATAAAACAACTTTCCGGCTAATAATTTTATAGCTTAAATTATATAAAAGAATAATATTGTAAATAAGACAAGATTACAAATTCACTCTATCCTCTAGTCATTTTGAACCCCCGTTCCAAATCCAAGGACGTTAAAATCAGCTGTTTAGCAAATCACAGTTGCATTCAGCCTGAAAATGACTCACGTAGTATTTAGGTTGTATTAATCTGAAATTTATATTTAGTAANTTTCAATTTTGTTTAATAGTAAATTCAGTAAGTCCAACAGCCAATTAGACCTATGAAGCTCAAGTTTTTCATTTCTACTAGATAGTTTCCATAAATCAACTAATTTACAATCTTTCAGAAAGTGTTATATTTTTAAAGTCGTTAATAAAATATTTTATATATTTAGATTAACCACATATATATGTATATATAAAGACATGGATTTAGACAATTTTTATTTTGATAGCAACGTTAAAATAATTAACAAAATAAAACAGCATCTTATCTGTAGAGACCCAAGATACAAGGTAAATTTTTAATTATTATAAATATTAGTTACATCCCAACGATTCTGGGTTGAAATTCTGTCCAGATCATTGCAAAATAAATAATCCGTGAACAAGTCGAAATCTGAATACTCCATGGAACGAATGAACCTATTATTATGAATAAGAAAAAGTTTATCAGAAAAATAAATTATAACTGTATCATTTAATAATTAATTTTAATATTTCTTTATATA
>KZ807733.1:199282-224924 GCA_000696205.2 Oncopeltus fasciatus | reverse complement strand
TTAAAAATCTCTCTTTACAACTCTCATTCTCTTTTCAGCCCTGAAGAAGCCATCACATGATGTGCGAAAGCTCGGCAAAAAAGAACAATTTGACTCGGTCCAACCCGGAAGATGAAATGGTAAATACATCTGACGACCGACGAAGCCTACGTGAATAATTTCAAAGTTCCTTATATCATTAAAAACTATATTTTTCAGGAAGCTATGCCAATGTGTGAAACAAGAATAAGTTCTGTAATCCAAAATACTATTTCAATATTTATAGAAAGACAAGATGAAATGGGGAAAAGCGATATGTATGAGAATGCTTGGAGCTTGCTAGCTACTTGTTTAGCAGAATATTCTACAAATCCTGAAGCTTTTAATTGTAATATACAATGTTTTTTAAAATATTTTTTATTTGACAAATGATAGAAAGTTAAAAAACCTGTTACTAAAATAATAACTTTCTTAAAATAATAATACATAGTTAACATTATTTAATGTAGCAAAATACATAGAGGGAATAAATTAGTTCATGTGTAAAAAGCAAATGATATATAAGTTTTACTAAGTACCATATATCAATGTCAGCTTTATTCCAAAATTTTGACAAATTATTCAATGTGAACAGTTGTCTGTTAGTTGCATTGAGACATGTAACTTTGGCAATTCATGAAAATTTGAGACAAGGCCTTCTTTATGGCCATAGCTGGGGCACAAGGGTGATTTGATTAATTAAAGTTTATAAATAAATATATATAGATGGGGGCATTTGCTACAAGTACAAATGAAACAAAAAGATAATGAACTGTAAGGCAAACTGTTAAAATCAATGGTAGGCAAGTTAGAACAAGAATTTGAAAATCCACTTACCTCAATTTTTGGCATTCCTTGGATCATCAGCCATTTCCTTGGTTTAGAGCGAAAACAGCATTCAGAGCTCTCCCAACTGTAAATTTCACTAAAAGAAACGGATCTTGTCTGGTTCAAGATTTCTGCTTCAATGCTATGTAGAAATCTGTAAATCCTGTAATTTTTTAAACCACCATAAATCATTAATTTGACAACTGATGTCAGGAAAATTTCAATAGTTTAAACCGCAACTGAAAAAATAAAATTTTAAATAAGAAAGTTATAGGTCGCAAGAAGAGGGTCACTTTATAAAAAGGGGAATAACATGAAGAGGAGGTTAAAAATGGTGCACTAGTGTTCAGAAAAAGGACCAGGGGAGCTGATATTCAAACTCAGGACTTTTAGCAAAAGTAATACAAATTCTAACCAATACACCACAGGCACTCAAATATATACACACATTCATAGGAAAAGTGTTCTGCAGAGTATTTGTTTAGACGAATGAGAGTACATGAGCGGGGATTATGCTAATGAAGAAGCGGATACATCCACTAAACAGGCACTAGAAGATCCCTCTCTAGTATTATCATATTCTGTACTCCTAAGTTTCCCATTACTAAGAATTTAAATAAAGAGCTGAGTGGGGAATGGGAAAAAGATTGGCAGAATTCATACAAAGGCACAGAACAAAGGATGTACTTCTTCCCTAAAGTGGGATTCATATTACATGTGGTACAGAGTTTATTTACATATGTTTACTGATGTATTGCCTATGACAATTTGTATATTAACTTAGATATCATTCTCGGTCATCAGTAATATTAGTCTTTTCGTATTGGCTTATACAGATTTAATCTATTCATTCCTGAGTAATTTTCTGCACCAAAATTTAGAAATAATGATCTTGAACAGATACCACTAAACATATATTTTTAAAGAAATTATTAATCTAAGGCTAAATAACACAAAGTTATTTAGCAGGGCTGCAAATCAGTGCAATCTCACAAATTAAACACTTTTATAAATTTAAAAAACTACAGAAATGGTATACTTCTGTGGATTAATAAATATTACTACTATTTTTTTCAGATGAAAGTTTAGCATATTTAATAAAAATTTGTTGTGATTTTATCCCTCAAAATATAGACCTCACATTAATATTGAAAATATCGTACTTCTTGCCTGGAGCATTTTATAAATACTTTGAAATGAAGTATCGCAATTGTCCTAAAGAAACCCTAGTGCTTAGTGAAGAAGAAATAATCACAGCAATTGTTTCTTTGAATTTAGCTGGTTGCCTTTTCAATGTGGAGAACCAAAGTCATGACAAAAGAGGTATTCAAATGAGTTCTGTTTCCCTTATAAATTTTTTTAAGAGCTATATAATTTAGGAAATGATTTTATTAAATATTAAAACACTTTTTATTTTGTTTTCAATTTAAATTCCAGTTGGAGTTTCTTTGTTGAGCCATGAGAAGTTTCTGACAAGTGTTCAATTTTTCTTAGCAGCTACTGATGAAAATGTTATTATAGCAGTTATGAATTTATTTACTAGACTAGTAAATTATCAGAAGATGGCGAATCTTAGGGTTTGCATCACTTTATTTATTTAAATAATATCCATGTATTTAAGTTTAGAAGTTATAGAGTAAATTTCTCTCTCCTTAGATTTCAAGGATACATCTTATTGCATACTTCTAATAGTAATTTTTCAAAATAAAATAGCAAATATTATGCTGCTTTACTATATCAATTGTACTTTGCTGAATCATTAAAATTGTTCATAAGCTTACTTACAGTTTTCTGAATGGTTTTTCAATATTAAAATTGTTTCTAAGGGAAGAACTTTTGTTATTCTAACTTACTTTAGAGATAATGAATTTTTTAAAATGGTTTATTTCATAAAAAAAAAGTACTATAGTATTAATCAACATCATAACCATAAAAACTGAATGTTTTACTTAAATATGTAGAATTTGCAAAATATTAAAATAATTATAAAGCCGGATAAAAAGCATAAATTTTTTTTGGCTATTGATTTTGATGGAATCGGGACTTTGGTTCCGTCCGTTCCAAGGTTGGATCTAATTTCACATGGGTTTGATACATTAAACCCATTTGTATTTGCTAGATTTAAGCTATTAACGATAATATTTTTTACCTTTAATTTGATTAGTCTTAACACATGAATAGTGGTATGATATATACACATGTGTGTGTGTGTGCATTAAATAATATTCTACTAATTTAAGCAATATAGTATGCAAGAAATATATATATATATATATATTTTTTTTTTTTTAAATTCGAATCTTTGATCTTTACGGTTAGTTAGTATTGTGCTTATACTGTGAAGTTACTATTCACACAAAATGCTCATTGAAATTTGACATTATTTTGCAAGTTTTGGTTTGTACCCCTTATCAGGATGGCATATTTAGGTCAATCAAAATGTCCACTATTTACTCCTTACATAATAGCAAACGGACATAATAACATAAATAATATCATATACAAGTTTAAAAAAAAAGAAGATGTTAAAAAATATCAGAATAGGATATATTTTATTTATAACAAAAGATGATTTATGCTGACAGAATCTGGAAGTAGTGGAACTGGAGGGTATGAAGTTACTGAAGTTCTTACAAGGAGGAGCTAATTTGTGTATTGCAGTGGTTGAATTTCTAGCTTGCTACCTAGAAATAATTTCAGAGAAATCTGTTTCTTCAATAATTAAAATTCCTCAGCCAACTGACCTCCAGCTTAGAGCACTCTACCTCCACATTCATATGATATGTTCAAAGGTAATTATGGAAATTTTTATTCTGATCTTATTAAGCAGTAACCTCTCGATGAGGGATCTATATAATATTTTATTTGTTTCAATCTATACTTATTTCATGTTTTATATCTCACACTTGTTTTTAAAAATCAAATGGATTTTTTTCTATTACTGAACTCGGAAAGAAACTAGCTAATGATTGTCTCTACTTATCAAAAATGATATCATCACAATTTATAAGTTAGTGTAACAGCCACAGCAATTGAAGTATACAGTTTTTATAATGAAACATGGCAAGAAGTATTTACAAATGAAAGGATGTGTTCTTGAATAAGCAAAATCACCTGATGGGGTAGGTCATCCATTTTCATATCCAGGGCAATGCCAATCCTATTTCAGATTCATAGTTAGAAAATTTGTAACTAAGAGTTAAGAAAAAGGTCTGGGCGACCAGTATACGAACCCAGTACCTTAAACATGCGAGCCACCACACATTTTAGAGCAATGGATTATTTCCAGCAGGCTGGAAAACTTCTATCCTGATCCTGAAATATAGAAAAGATACTCAGGGCCCAGGCAGTTGTCGGCCAATTTCATTAACATGTTGTCTCAGGAAATTTTTAGGGTCTATAGTAAACTACCATTTGGTAAAAGTTATAGAAACCAAATATTTACTTCCTCATATCAAGAAGGTTTCTGATGGGGATTAAGCACTCTCGCCTATCTTGTAGCAATATAAGACTATCTCCAAAATGCCTTTCTTGAGAGGAAACATGTAACCACTGTGTTCTTTGTTCTGAAACAAGCATATGTCAGAAAATGGAGATACAATATATTAAACTAACTTACACAGATGGAACCTGAAAGAAAGATTTCTTCTCTGCATAGAAAACCTCTATTTCAAGTTTTAGATCGGAAATATCCTCTCGCCAGTTTACCAGCAAGAAAATGGTATATTACATGGCTCCTTACTAATCTTAGCAGCACATTATTTCTAATCCCCAATAAGAACATTCTCGATGGCATCTCTGGACTACTAGATGATCTATGTTAGCAGATGATATAGCATTGTATGTTGCACATTCAGAAGATGATAATTTTTACAATGAGGTACTTCTGATGTTCAAACTTCAGTTATGTGGGCGAATTTGCTCACATCTAAATCTAAAAACCCTTAAAGGGGGAGGAATTTATTGTTAAATTTAAATTCAAATAACTGGCTTTAATTGTGCTGGGTAAAGTGGGTGATGAAAATTGAGTATAAAATGAAAATGAGTATAAATAAGAGTGAAGGGACATTTTTCATGCTAATTTTTTGTTTTATTTCCACTATATTTTTTCCCTCAATTTTGTAGAAATTTCAGTAACAGATGAGTTCATTAATTCGAATGATCTAACTAATGCTTTACTTGTAAAAAGTTTCTCTACTTCAAGCATTCTACGTTAATAACAAAAAATGTATTTAATTTTAATAGCTTACACATACTTGTGCATTCAACTAATAGACTACCACCTTAAAATGATTTTTTTATTTATTCATCAGCACATTAAACTATTGCTGGATCTCTATTGTAAGTGGAGATTGTGGTTTAATATAAATATTTTTTTAAATTTCTATCAATTATAATTATATATTGTCTATATATATGTGTTTCATAGCTGCTTCCTGGACCCTTGAGTTCCCCTCTCATCAACGAGCTTCTATATCCCTGCCTAATAAAGTACCGAGCATATTAATTTGGCTCAGTGTATGCACTGAGTAGTTAATCACGCTTGATTTACAGAGGTTTTAATTGTTAAATTTCAGTCAGCTGACCAGTATTAAAACTCGTCACTGTTTTCGGTCTAACCTGCCCAGTTACTCCAGGTCAGACTTCTATCACACCAAAGTGGTCCGATGTATTATGTCTTTACTAAATGATGTCAAACTACATAACTTTATGGCAACAGATCATACTCTTCCCAATTTGTAGTTTTTCCAATTTGTAGGTGGTATGGAGGATTGCTATGGTACTGCTATGGAGGATTGCTATGGGGCTGCTATTGCTATTGAGGACTGCTATTGAGGCTGCTATTGCTATGGAGGATTGCTATGGAGGACTGCTATGGAGGACTGCTATGGGACTGCTATGGAGGATTGCTATGGAGGGTTGCTATGGAGGATTGCTATGGAGGATTGCTATGGAGGATTGCTATTGAGGATTGCTATGGAGGATTCCTAATGGAGGATTGCTATGGAGGATTGCTATGGAGGATTGCTATGGAGGATTGCTATGGAGGATTGCTATGGAGGATTGCTATTGAGGATTCCTAATGGAGGATTGCTATGGAGGATTCCTAATGGAGGATTGCTATGGAGGATTGCTATGCAATATATTTCGAATTTTTTGTTTGTTTTTAAACATAAATAATTACTTCTTTTTTTTTAGTCGTTTCTAGAAAAAATCATATTTATTTACCGCCACTCATTTTATTATTAAGGACTCTTCTGATCCTAAAAAAAATTAAGTGCATTAACAGGAACGACCCAGACAAAGATAGATAAAAATAAGGAGTCCAACATGGCCTCTTGAGGCGATTTAGCACGAGCTTATACACTTTTACCAGACACCTTAAATAGCCGTTAACTTTAATTGAAGAGGGGTCTGCATCTAGTGATGCATACTCATGCCTCTCAGCATTCCTGTAATATAACCCTTCAATCTGGTTTTCTACAGGCAGCCTTTACTACATTGAAAATTATATATCAAGCCATGAAGTAGCAGTTGTAGCCCATTTTGACACCGAGATTCTAATTCAAGTTGATTATCTTTAGCACCTTATGATTTATTAAATGCCTGCATAATATCTAAGGGTAATAAAAGAGCCGAAGAATCAGAAAGTTTTCAGAGGATTCTCAGTTGGGTTCTTAACAACCCTTGCAATTAATGAGGAAGTGCTACAGCAGGCTGGTACAAAAATGTCCAGGATTGTGGTGAGAACTTTAAGGCTTCGTAATATTCCTCCTAAGATGCAGGTAATCCTTATTGGGACATATAGGATATCAAGAAGCTTGCATTAGCAACTGACAAGATTGCCGAAATATTTGTTCCAATAGAAGTACTCATTGTTTCTCAGACTAGCTATCAATATCCTAAAACTTCACAGCCCACATTAACTCAGCCTCGAACCAGCTTATTTTTGATTCAGGCAACTTCTTACTGAGGTTGCTGAGCTTCAGACACATCAAAACAGAGGAAAAACAATAAAGATCGCCAAATGGTTTTTGAATTTTCCCGCTTGTGGTTTTGCTTCTATCATCTCTAACTAAATCTGATGAAAAGTAATGTGGTGGCCTTCTCATATTTAGCCATCTTTCATGTTTAATTAAAAGCCAGTACAGCAATTTATGGTAGGCATCCTTCCAAAAGTATTTTTGTCCTATGCTTGAAATTTCTAAAGTTTTTGCTGCCAATAACTTTCTTTTTTTTTTTTCTTCTTCTTTTTTTTTTAATGGAATCCCAACCACTAGGGTCATTAATGCCTTTTACATACAGCAATGGATGATAAAGGAAGGCAGATTGTTCATAGCGTTTGCTTCGAAATATGGAGGTAGACAGTCGAAAGCCGCCCACGACGGAGGAGGCACGAACAAGAGGCCCTGTCCCGACACAAGGCAAACCACAGCACCGAGCCGACCCCATATAATTGACTCCTTGTTTAGTCCAACTTTCTTTTTAATCAAAACAAATGGCTAAATCTTTATCAGGGTTACAATATTCTCGAGAGTTGGAAGTTCATCGTTGCAGAAGTTTAGAGGAAAAGACTCGGAATGGATTTTTTATTTAAGCATCAGCAGAAGTTCGATCTGAATAGTAGACAACTTGTATTTCAGAAGACGGTGTTTAGTTGCTCATTTACAAATCACAGTACTCACTCAAATATTTAATTATAAAACCAATAGCTTTGACAAAACAAAATTTATTCCCCACTTTTACCTGGGACTTTCAACATATATAAAATAAATCATCAGATTTTATGCATCAATAATTTAATACAAATTACCTAAAATATTTACATTAGATCAAATATAACAATATCTATGTGTGAGTAAATAATAAGGTAAACTGAATCAGTTTATAGTAATTTTTAGAAGAAAGAAAGTAATTTTAAGAAGAAAAGGAAAACCAAAATTCCAAATGCACAATGTTAAGGGAAAAAAAATCCCTTATAGAAACAATAGTGACAAAGCAAAAATAAAATAAAATAAAATTGTATTTATACTCTTCATGTCATATATAAATACAACTCAAAATTATTCGATTTTATAGAAAGCATAGAATTATAAAATATTATTTATATAATTTTTGAAGAGTGCTACTTATGAGGTTCATTGAGTTTCAGAAATCGTAACAACGAATGTTCATCACACAGAAGCTGTGCAAAATTTACCATGTTTCATTAAGATGGAAATAAATAAGAATAAATGAAGAATTATATCTAATAAGTTAGAGAGTTTGACAGCAGCCATTGTAGAGAGAGGACGTGTTTTATTAGCTCTCTGCAATTTTAAAGAGATTAAAAGTGTTCAGTTGTTACCAAACTGGTCACAGTTAAAGATGTAGCCAGCCTGAAAACATTGACGAAGTTTCGAGGAATTTCACCGAGGAACAAACCACACACAGCAAGTGAATGGAATACTCAATTCTTTTTAGCAGCAAGGAGCATACAGGCAGACGTACTTGGTCCCCTCCAGCTCCCAGCCGGCCGGCTGTTATCGGCCGGCTTACACTATCGGCTAAGCAGATAAACTTATCTCTGCTTGGTCCCCGGCTTAGCGATAAAGAGTAGTAAATATTTATATTTACTGTTATTATTATTTACGTAATGGGAGATGCTTACCATCACAAAAAAAAAATAGCTATGAAAGGAAAGGATCCTCATTCAGCGGGAGGCTCTCAAATGTCGCCCCCTAAAAATAAAATAAAGCAAGATAAAAAAAGAGCCACGAAGACACCTTCATCTTCCAGCCTAAATGATAATACCTCCACCACAAGTAGAACTGCATCGCCAGTTAATAACCCACATCAACCAACAATCTCACCCTCCGATACCGGGTCGCACGACCCCGCTCAGACCACTATTTCAACGGTCACAGAGACGTCACCATTTTTCGCAGAGAACCCATTCAATGTGCTCTCCAATGAAGAGACCATGGAGACCTCTGAAACCTCACAAAGTGTATTAAAGCCCCCTCCAATATTTGTTAAAAACATTTCAAATTTTGGCCTGATGTGCAGACAGCTGGATGAGAAAGTAGGTCGTGGAAAATACATACGTATGAGCCGAAAGACACACAAAAATCAATCCCGACTCATCAGACTCTTACAGAGAGATAGTACGCTACCTGAAATCAGTAGACGCCGAGTTCCACACGTACCAGCTAAAGGAAGAGAGGACTCTACGTGTAGTTATTAGGAACCTCCATCACACTACACCAATCGATGACATTGGTTGTTTTAAACAAAAAGTATACAATTAACAAGTATCATCGCAGCAATCTGCAACTTGCGCCCACCATCAAGAATTGTCCAGCCAGGTGTCTCTTATCGATCTGTCATCCAAGAACAGAAGCCAACAGAGAAACCCACCCAGGCGGGCCCACAACCCAGGGCTAGATCTCTATCTCGAACTAGACGCCAGCCTTACCAGCAACAGCAATCTCAGCCACAGACCTCGTCTCAGCCTCCACTGCGTACATCACGGCCAACCATCTCACACATCCCTCCTCCCACCGCCAATTCAGAACTATAATATGTGAGCAATATTTTACCAAAACTGCATCCCCCAACCAGAAGGGAGCAACCCACTATCTCCAACGTCCCGACTCCGCCCTTATCAAATGATCTGTATACCTTATTTCACTCCTTCTTCTCACCCTTAACTCCCTCATTTTTCCACTCATTCCTACTGACCAACCTGGTCACCAAAATGGCCCTACCAACTTCCACACCATGATTCCCCAATCCAAGAATTCCTTTAATATCCTCCTATGGAACGCTAACGGCATTCGGACGCACACTGAAGAACTCAAACTAGTACTTGATAACAAAAACGTAGACGTAGTATTACTGACAGAAACACGACTAACTAAACGAAATAACCTAAAAATTGCTGGCTACCACACTTATATGACAGACCATCCTGACGGTTGAGCTCATGGTGGAACTGCACTTCTTATCAAGAAATCCTACACCCATCCTACCCTCTACTTCCACAGATTCCCTTCAATCAACATCAGTGTTTATTTCCACACCCTATCACACTTTCAGCAGTGTATTGTTTTCCAAATAAGCCAATCACTGCACCTGAGTTTTCCACTTTCCTCTAAGACCTCGGTCCCTGTTTCCTAGCCGGTGGAGATTATAATGCAAAACACTTGCAATGGGGATCGAGAACGACCAACTCCCGTGGCCCTGCTTTGTATAATGCGATATCCCAAAACCTCAGCACAATTAGTCCTTCCTCTCCAACCTATTGGCCCTCTAACGTTAACCTGACATCATAGACTTCTTCATTTGCAAAAACCTTACTCCTCTTCATTATTCCGCTTCGAACTTAAAACGAACTCTCCTCTGCCCACAGCCCAGTTATCCTAACGCTATCCCTGATTCCTATTCCAAAACAATTACCTTCCACCCTCATTAATGGCCCAGTCGACTGGGCCTTGTTTAGAACTCTCGTAGAAGAGTCAATTGACCTCGGAATCTCTCTGAGAAACTCCGATGATCTAGATGGCGCTGTACACTCCTTTAGCACAAACGTACAGCAATGCATGTATATGGCTATTCTCAAACCAAAATTTACCAAATACTCTTCTGAGTCCCAAAAACCACTCCAAGATTCGCTTAAAGAGCTCATCATAGCAAAATGTCTCTCAAGAGCATCGTTCCAAAAATATAGACACCCCTCAGACCGCAAAGACTTCAACCATCTTTCCAGACTCGTAAAACAAAAATTAGGTATTTTACGAAATGAGGCCTTTAATGCCTATCTGTCTACCCTCTCAACAGGAGACAAATCCCTTTGGATTGCTACTCGCAGAATCCTCAAGAGCCATGAAGCTTCCATTCCCTTCCGTCGAAGAGATGGTTCCTGGGCCTCTTCTGAAGAAGACACGGTTGAAATGTTGCCCAGCACCTCGAGCAAATATTTACTCCTTATTCAGATCCCTTAGACTTGTCCAATGCCGCGGAGTATCTGGAGATGCAATTACCTATGTCCTTGCCACTCAAGGCAGTAACACCTTCCGAGGTCACGTATATAATCTTTCATCTGCCTAAGCGCAAATCACCCGGATATGGTTTAATCATCGGCCAAATTCTCCGTAATCTTCCCAAGAAGGCAATTGTATTCTTGACCTACATTTATAATTGCATATTCAGAACTACCCACTTCTCACTCCTCTGGAAATATTCTGATATAATACTATTTTCCAAACCTGGAAAATCACCACATAACCCCTCATCCTAAAAGTCTCCTTCCTACACTTTCAAAGGTTTTCGAAAAAATACTCCTAAAACGAATGATGCTTTCCATTGAACCCTTCAATATTCTTCCAAATCATCAGTTCGGCTTCAGAAGTAAACATTCTACTGTCCAGCAAGTGTTTCGCGTCGTAGACTACATTTCCTCTTCCCTTGAGCGCAAAGAGTACTGCTCAGAAGCTTTTTGGATGTTTCCCAAGCATTTGATAGAGTCTGGCACAGTGGTCTTCTGTTTAAACTGAAGTCCATACTTCCTAGTAACACTCACCTTATCCTTAAGTCTTACTTATCCAACCGTTTCTTTAGGGTTCTGCAAGGATTAGATTACTCCGATTTCTACCAAATGGAAGCGGGAGTTCCTCAAGGTAGTGTGCTTGGACCTATCCTATTTATCCTGTACACTGCTGACATCCCTACCCATCCAAGTACCTTCTTAGCTCTATTTGCGGACGACAAAGCTATCCTATTTTCCCATCCTGATCATAAAACTGTTTCTAAAAACCTATAAGATCACCTCGAAAAAATCAAACAATGGTGTAGCAAATGGCGAATAAAAATCAATGAAGAAAAATGCGTAGATGTTAATTTCCAACTGCGGAAGAAAGACTTCCCTGAAATTATGAAATTTTACAATATTCCATTGCCACATTCAAATTCCGTTCGTTACCTTGGATTCCATCTTGACTCACGACTTACATGGGGAGAACATACTAAAATTGAAAGACTCAATCGGCGATATGGACTTCTTTACAGACTCATGAATAAGAAGTCCAATCTTACGATTAGAGAACAAACTGACGCTCTACAAAACCTTATTACGACCAATCTGGACTTACGGAGTAGAAATGTGGGGTGTCACCAAGCCTTTTAACATCTAAAGAATCCAGTCCTTTCAATCAAAAACCCTGAGAATAATTGTAAATGCTCCCTATTATGTATCCAATTCATCCCTTCACCACGATCTTAATATCCCTTTTGTACAAGACTTCATTTCTTCCCGCTTTATCCTTTTCCACAGTAAACTACCATCCTAATCCACTAGCACAGACCATGTCTTCCAACTCAATCCCCTACAACTCTCCTTGTCGATTCAAACGAAGATGGCCCCATGACCTCCTGGGGACATAATCTGTAAATAATTTGAGACTGGAGTCATTGGTCACCTTCTCTCCTCATGTTATTGACATTGAAAGTCTTTTTTTTTTTTTAAATTCATTGTGATGATCAAATTACAAAATGTTTTAATTTAACAGAATGTAATAAATAAATAAAAGTTTAATAAAATCTTATTATAAGACAAAAGTGGTTAGCTACTGTACATACCTTACGAAAATAAGGTAAAACTAACTAGTGCTAAAAATTTTCAAAGCCTTAACCGCAAGCAACTATTAATAATTTTTAATAACTGAACTGTTTTTGGCAGNAATGATTTAATCTTTTCTAATATGAAGTTGTTTTTTTTGAAAAATTTAATAGAATATAAAAAAAAGTTTACAATTAAAATGTACTCCTATTTTTTTATATATAATTTTTTAAAACTCTAATAATAACTAAGATTTTAAATGGTATTCCTATTTTGGTACTCTTCTAAACCCCTACTCCTCTTCGACTGATTTTAGCCCCTAATGAACTCATTCGATTTGCAAAAAGAAGCCCTAATACAGAATTTGTTTTCATTGTGGTGTATGCTACCACGTGTACCGACAAATGGGAAAATAGATTTGTATGTGAGTATATACAAACACACACTCATTTACAAATATATACATATATATAATTTTGCCAAGACCATATTTTTACCTTTACAATGCAGGATCGGTAAAGATCCAAAAGAAATTTTATTTTAAAAAACGCGTCATAGTACCTAAGGGAAATTTGCTATACAAATTTTTTTAAAAGTTAATCCCCAAAAATGATCATAAAAATGAAGACCACCCAAAAAATAGTATATATTTTGAGTTATACATAAACCCTCACTCCTGAGCATCCAAATTTAATTGTGTATTTAATACATATTTAAATAATCATTTTAGAGTGGAGTACTAAGTTTATTTTATTTTCTTCTTCTTCTTCAAAAATTATGGTTGCTACATTGCCAAGCATTTACACCAATACCCAAACAGGCAAGAATCAGTTAAAATGTGTTACTTGTACAATTACTCACTGCTGATGGATATGATAAATTCTTGGTATTCATTACTGTCTATTATTATCAATTACAATTACCCACCATAGAGAGTTAGCAGCTATTATTGGAGCTTTTATTGCAAATACTAATCTTTGACTTACTAAGACCCTGCAATAGTTTATTTTAATTAGTTTCTCTCTTAGATTTATTTTGTGTGATATAAAGTTTTACTGGATAATACTTAAGTTTTACTCTCACTTGAAATTTCATAAAGATAATTTTCATTATTGCATGAACTATATATTTAAATAATTTCTAGCTAGATGATGAGAGCATAGCAAGATTTTGCTGGTGCTGTTTAAGAAGACTTTTGGAGCTTTCTGAGATTATGGGACTTCAGGAGCACTTGGCAATGCTACCATACACTCCAACTCTTCTGATCAAGACCAGTAAAAAAAAATTACTTGGCATAGAAGCAGCTAAATTTATTTCAGTTTGGTTGAAATTTTTACCAACTTATGCACCAAGGAGTCATTCGGTTCCCATGTATTTGAAACCTATTGAACATTTAATTAAAGATTTAGACAAAATACAACATGGAAAAGATTTCTTTGACACTCTGACCAAGGTAGCTGATTCTTTTTATAATTAAGCATTACAACTTGAAAAGTTAATAAATGTATTATAACATATTTTTCTATTGTAACAAAAAAGTAACTCGGGATCTGCGGAATTTAAGCAACTTTATTTGAGAAAGTAGCAAATTGTAAATAAGGACATTTAATTTACGGTCCAAAGAGAACTATGAGTTTAAAAGATATGGCCATTAAAGTTTGATCTATAAGACATTTTTCTTATCTTCGAGAAGAAAAAGCCCACTTATTGTAGCTGCATCCATAACTAAATGTCTTTTTTTCAATAGGCGGTTTTCATACAAATATTCAAAGTTAGAAATGATGCTTACACCTATTATGTTCTATAAACATTTTCTTAAATCAAATTACAGCATAGATATTAAGGTTTTAATTTTGTTCTCCCTCTACCCCCCCCCCCCTCCTCATCCTCGACTGATTTTAGCCGTTAACAAACTCATTCAAGTTTGCAATGAAAAAGTTTAAATGCCAAATTTGATTAAAATTGCAGATGCTAGAGAAGGTACAAATAAATAAATATGTATATATGTATATATATAAATACATGTGTGAGTGTGAGTGTGGGGGTGTTTGTGTCTGTGTCCATATATACTATTTATATACGTGCTCTAGTAAAATTAGCGATTGATAAAATTAGTAAAAATAGCGACTAGTTAGTAAAATGAAAAATAAAATAAAAAATTCACATTTGTTATTTAAGATTCTTTTGAACAGCTTTCGGCTTTAATAAAGGATGAAATCAGTCCAGGAGAACGGGATTTAGAGAGGCACCAATTTGAAAAACGTAAATATCTTTGTAATTTTTTTTGTGGTATTTAATCCCACGTAAATTTTAACAATTTTTAGTGCAAAGGAACAGAATAAAAAATCTNGCATAAAAAAAAAAAAAAAAAGAAAAAAAAAAGGAACTTAATTTGATAATTAATCTTCTTTTTATGATTAGTTTTTAAATTATTGAAATCGGTTGGGTGTGGAGGGGAAGTTTCAAGTAGTTTGAAATCAATAAACAAAAACATATTTTTTTAAAAGATATAAACTGCATTTTGTGAGACTCATTATTTGGGTTTCCTTCTACACTGTTGAACAGAAACATTTTAAAGTGCAATCACTCAGATTACACAGTTCCTGCATGAAAGACTTTCTTTATTTGCCTTCTCAATTTCTATTTTAAGATGCATATTGGAAGTATCTTTATGTTTTACTTTTAGATTCATCCTTAATTTTTTATTTATTTCATTATGTTACCAATATTTTTATTCTATCTTTCACAAAATTAAAGTTATATACAGACATACCTAGTTATAAGTATACTCTTTGTCTTATTACGATATATATTACATATATTATGAGATATTAAAAAACTGAGCCAGCTTAAGTTTCTATGAAAAAACAATAAAAAGTAACCATTTAACTGCTCACATGCTTAATGCTCACATGAGATCACAGAGGCTGCTATAAAAGCAAAAATTGAAAATGATAAAGCATTCTAACACTATAAAAGTTTATTGCAGCTACTTAGAAGTTTAAAAAGAATCATAACTCTTCTTTACCACAGTCCTGGAATCTATTTCATTACTACAACTACCATATAAATTAATAAAATTATGCCAATAAACTCCACAGATTAAAGACACCTGCATTTATAATAAAATTGTCATTGGTTTAATGAAATAGTTGTACGACAAAAATTTAATTCTGTTATATGAAACTAATTTCCTTGCATAATAGAAAGTTACATCATTAAACTTTAGAAAAATAATTGGTTTTAATTTATACTAATAATTTATTATTATAACATAATCATATCAAAAGTAGCATAACTTTGAATATAATTTTAATTAAACTGTTTTCAGGCAGCACTTTTAGAAAGACCTGAAACCAATAAAGAAATTGAAGGAGAAAATTTGTAAGAAGAATAAATAGGGAAGACCAAGACAAAAGTGAAATAATATATTTGTCATAACAATTATAACATATCTGGAGGACTGCTTCAGTTCATGGAACACAATTTCTTAAACTAAAATGGAAGAAGTAAATATCAAGTATAACAACTTTAAATACAATAATACAGCACACCCTTAGCTAAAATCTAAGACTAATATTTAAATTAAAAAAAAACTGCTTCATTAGCTATGGTCCCATTTAAAGTAAATATGTTTATATTTAAATATATTAGTCTTTCTGAAATATATAAAAGTTAATATTATAATAATCATTTATTTTTGTACATTATATGCATTTTTAAAATTATTAAAGTAGACATTAATATATTATGAATATTCCATGGATTGTAATACAAATACAAGCTGATTATGAAAATTTGCTACCAAAACATACAATATAATTTTATAATTACCTTCATAACCCAAACCCAATGCTCTGATTGGATTAATAACAAAATAATAACCATAAGGTGTTCATGATAATTTTTAAAACTTAATTTTAAAACATTTGATGACTCATACTGATAAATCCATTATTTCCTAAGAAGTTAACACAAATATATTTATATAAATGCTAAGCAATCATCTATTCAATTATTTTAAATGGCTTATGTTAAAAACTTGCATATCTAGAAGGCTATGCAAGCTTTTATGCATTTTCATCCAACCTCAAAAGTTAAATTTCTTTATAGTCATGAACCAGATCAGGGAGATTACTTGATAGACAAGCCCAAGTTCTATATTTGTAATTTTTAAATAATCAGTTAAAAACAAAAAAAGCTTCAGGCAAAAGCTACTTTATATTCTCATACAAACAAAAAAACAAAATTTTACTGAGATCTAATCCTTGAAATAAAGCTGAAAATCATGTAATTTTGGGTGGAATAAAATAATCCATAAGTCACTTTTAAGCAAAGTTCTAGTAATAAACAAAAAGTTAATGTTTTGAGTGATATTTGGCACAAGAATGTTGAACAAGGCACTATCTATGAGGTATCAACATCAAAAGAGAATTAAAAAGTCAATCATATAGAGCTATATAAATTAAGATAAACTTTTATACAACAATAAAAGTAAACTATTGATTGGATCTCAAAGGATAGTGCGTAGAAGGAAAATGATTCATAAAGTGGCTTCATATCTCCTAATATACATTTTTCTAACAAATGTCATAGATCATAAATGTTTTAAAATTATAATTTACTATTCATTATTACATTTTATGTATTTTTATAACATTATAGCAAGAAAAATGTCTGGGAAGATAATTTGTACTTCTCTTCCTGCCCTCACTGAATGTAAAATGTAGCGTAAGCTAATAACTAAATAAGTTTAGCTATTTATGTAATACTTGAAAAAATAATTTGAAAAGAATTTATATATATATATAAAAGAAACCTTAATACTTGCAAAAGAATAACAATTTAGTTGAACAGTATGATAAACAAAAATACTGCAACACTAAAGTAGAAAACACAAAGAATATTAAATTCAGTTTGTGACAAGAAAGAGAATAAATTAGCTTATTTACTGCCTAGGTTTGATCATCAGGACTAGAGTAATTACTATGCTTATGAAAAAAATAATTTAGTGAAAAATTATAATATTGAATATCAATTAAAATTTTTGTTAACCCAAAGAAACAATTGAAAAATAAACCATTATTAATAAAAATTAAAGGGTTGTGTTTTTCATAACACATTTTTATTATTTAATATATTTATGTTATGGAAATATGCTCTAACAAGTAGAATAAAGATAAGTAGAGAAGATTGAGCGATAAAGATAAAATGTTATTTTTGATTTGATAAACCAAAATTAGGAACCGAAAATTGCCTATTGTTGATATCTCACAGAGAAAGCCAATATCATTTATTTTTTAAGACATAGAAATCGATAATCTCAATTAAAATGCATAAAGGGTGTATTGTACTGTGTAATAGAATAAGCATAAAGTAATTAAGTCTTCTTAAAGTAATTTTATGAATATAGTATTTATGTTTCTTCATAAATAAGAAATCAGTACAAAGTAAATTATATTAAAGACTGGTATACTGAATAGATGCTCTTTATAAGAGTTTATAGCAAATAAGGATACACCATAGCCATTGACCACCACCATCAGCAATTAGTTAAGGCTCTGGTGCAATACTTTCCTTAATTAACCTAATAATACTGAAAAAATTTCCTAACTTTCAAAATGAATTAAGATTCATAAATTAAGTATCCTTTAACAGATTTTATAATATCACATTGCAAATGATTAATTTCATTTACATTTTTATAAGAAATTATCACAAGAGTTACTATCTTCGCCCTGCTCTCTGTGCAAAACAACCTTTAAAGGAATTCAGTCGAACATCTATTTCTCCATCTTCAAGCTATAAAAATCATTAACATATTTTTAAATTAAAAAAATAACAATAATAATTATAATTTGCTCTTAAAAAGAAAGTCTGGAAAATATTACAAACATAACCTTGGTTTAAAAGAGAATAATAGATAGTTTATTTTTATAAGCTCATGATTTCATTTAATAACTCCACCAGAATCTAAGTAAATGAGTAATTCGAATTGGAAGAATATTAGGAAAACCAAAGAGGGTGATTATTGGCAATCTCCCCCCTTCTGGGAGAGCTATACTTTTCCCACTAAGCTTTTTTCAGAATATTTTCTTAGAAAGTTTCAGAGAGAAACCTTTTGCAGAAAGGGGGGAAGGGTGGTAGGATAAAATTCAAACTTAGTTAAGGCAATATTTATATTTAACTATTGAATGCTTAGAGATTTTCGATATGTTCAAAAACCTATTTTCCTATTTAAAACTAACACATTTTGTATTTCATTCACCAGATGTACAAATTTAATTTTTTTTAAATCGAAGGTTTTTTAAATTGTCTGCTAAAAAATAAACTATTAAAACAGAAATGAAAAATCAAAATTATCGCATTATTATGTTTCAACTTTCTGAATACATAGAATCCAATAATCAAATTGAAAATTCTGCCATAACCATACACAAATTTCTCAGAAACATTTATGCAATATTCTAATATATTTGAGATTTATGCTATATCTGTTCAAATATTGTGACTAAATTAGTGTGTTGTTGCGTGTGGATGTACATCGATTTGTATGTGTGAGTGTGTTTAGAGCAATAAAACCCAACACAGGTTTGTTTAATTATAAGACATGTTTTAGAAGATTCATAATGAAAGTGAACGAATAAGAGTGGGGGTTTACCCGAACTGTAAATTTTTAACTTTACGAGCTAAAAGCCACAATTAGTTGTTCTGTTAATGAAATTCAGCTCATCACTTTCAAATGTAAACTGAAAGACTAAGTTGACTACATAGTGGTATAAGATGAATAGAAGAGAGGGTTTACAAAAGTATAATAATATTTTTTTGATGTAGCAGTTGTAATACTTAGTTCAGAGTAATGAAACTCAACACCGATTTATTTATTGATAAAAGAAGTTACACTGCCAAATTAAACAATGAGTGGAGGTTTGCCTGTACCATCAATTGTAATTTTATGGTTTATAAGCTGAAATTAGGTATTTTCTAAATGAAATTTGGCATGTCACCTCACCTTTAAATGCAAAGTGAAAAACAGAGTGTGTTAAAGACCAAAATTAAACGAATAGGAGTGAGGGATTACCTAAAAAGTTCAAGTGTGAATATAAAATGTCTTTCATAGTACCGGGTATAATATTTAGATTAGTGCAATAACAAATTTGTTTATTAAAGATATATGAAATAATTGTGTGGATTACATGACATGAAAAGTTCAAAAACAAATATTCATCAATTAAAATACTGAGCAATTCACTCAGTTTAAAAACCTATGTGACAGACATTTTATTTTTCAAAATTCTGAGTTAGAGGTAATTCAATATTTCAATCATTTTTGTCATGCAAAATTATTGTAAAAGTTAAAAATAAAAAATAGTTTTATCAATAAATTTTGTCTTAATAAATTTCTTATGTTAAAACTGAAAAGACTCCTTGATACAAACTTGAGTTATCATGGATTCACTAACTAAATTCCATAAAGATTTCTATTTAGCAAAATAATTTTAGAAACTACTAAACCTGCCATACAACTTGGAATATATTACTCATAAAAACCTGCTCCTTGACTTAGGAGTCACATTGTTATAGTCACTAATAAGTATCATAATTTTATACACCACTATATGTAGTTTTTTAATCATAAACTTGCAAAACGATTTGTAAACAAAATTTTCTCCTTGACACAAACCGAGTTAGCATCATAATGGGTTCATCAAGTAAATTCTATATTGGAACCTACCATCAATACAATTTTGCAAAGTTTGTAAGCATATCTTGATGATACAATGTTTTCACACCATTGCATCATAAAGGAGCACTAACAAAATTCTATATAGAACCCTGTTTTGTAATATAAAATATTTAAACATTAAACCCACAAAATTTGCTTCTTGGCACGACTCTTGCATTGTAATATTGGAGAGTTACCATTGAAATTGAATTCAGGAAAATAAATAATAAATAAAAACAAATAATACTAAACCCCCAATAAATTTCTCATTGCAATCACTCTTAGTGACATATGGTATCATTCAAATTTAACTGAATGCACAAACCTTACACTGTCTTCTATATAATTATATGAAAACCAGTTCAGTACAATTCTGTTTAAAATTTTTGTTATTTTAATAAAGTACAGGTTAATTAATAATCAAACACAATAACAAATATGTGGTAGACATTTCCTAAAACTTCCAGCACCCACAAAAACCTATTATTTACAAGATTATTAAAGAAGATACAAAAGAATCTAAGAGAACAAAAATTTATAAATTTAATTGATTTTCTAAATAGCCATAGATTGATAGATGATGTAACTGTCAAGAACAATTATAAAATTTCAATCTTAAAATTAACCCCCTTTGGGTTGATGGATCAAGTCCATATGATGAGTATTATGGGATATCTTTGGAATGGTTGGTATCTAAATCCCAAATTTCCTCAAAATTGATTCAGCAGCTTCTGAGAAATTCTGTTAAAGGCATGCAGTGGACAGAAAATTTAATTTTCATTTGATTTTCAGATTGTCTGAAAACGTAAAACATGTGTCTTGAAACAAAAAAAAAATCAAATTATGAGGGGTTTGATAAGATTTTTCAGATCGATTACAATAGTTAATTATTTGCATTGAGAAATGACTAAAATATCATCAACTGATTTTTTCCTTCCATAGAATAATTCTAAGGCAAAACCAAGGTAACAGTTGTTGTTTTTTTTGCTTTTTTTTAGGGAAAGATATTTTATTTCAAACTCTTCTTTGGTAGAAATAATACTAATTGTAATTTATTGATTTTTAAAAGAGTGTTTGACAAAAGTTAAAACATGAATAGGCTTCTCAATGTTAAAATCTGCTATTTAAAACTACATCAGAGTATAATCCCTAAAAAAGTATTTTAATAGTAAAAAAAAAAAAAAATACCTGATCTTGGTAATAAATCTGTTGATAGCAAACAGGAGAAATGCATTCTCTAACACATTTCAATCTTGATAAGGCTTTCTGAAGAGAGCAAGTAGGATTCTGTTCACAAGCAGCTTCAAACTCTCTGAAAGCCATTTCCTGAACAAAAAGAAAAAGAAATGAAAAACAAGGTGGAGCTGCATAAACTAGCTGATTTTTTATGTTAAATTAAAAATGGACAGACATAAGCATTAATGACTAATTTATTTGACTAACTAAAAAGAATATTGAGAAACAAAGCTCGCTAAGACCTGTAACCGGGTCAACTAAAAGTGGAAAAGGGGGCTAAATGAATTCTCTTTTCCAAATTTTTAAATATCTTCCTGTACTTTTCCTAAAAATGTTCACAACACTCTATCTCCCACCTGTTCTACTTTATAAGTATATATANAAATATTTCATCAGATAATTTACCTGACTATGCAAATTCATTCAAAATTGAACTTGAACCTGGAACAGCTTATAAGTTTCGAGTATGTGCTATAAATTCATGTGGTAGAGGGCCTTGGAGTGAAGTTTCAGCTTTTAAAACTTGTCTCCCTGGTTATCCTGGTGCTCCATCTTCCATAAAAATATCCAAATCTACAGAAGGTGCTCATTTATCTTGGGAGCCACCTTCCAATCCTGCTGGAAATATTATTGAATATTCAGTTTGTTTAGCTGTGAGGAATCCCCCACAAGGACATGGAGATCAAAAGGGGCAACAACTGGCTTTTGTGAGAGTATATAGTGGGCCCCACAATCAAACTGTTGTTCCAAATTCTTCTCTTGCAGCAGCTCATATTGATACAACCTCCAAACCTGCAATAATATTCCGAATTGCTGCAAAAAATGAAAAAGGTTTTGGACCTGCAACCCAGGTTAGGTGGCTTCAAGATGTTGTTGCTTCACCAACTGGTGGAATGAAACCTCTTATTAAAAAAGATGCTTTAACATCAGGCATTCCTATAAAAAGGGCGAAACTTGATGATTTTTGAAAAAAATAAGGTGTGCAAATTTTTGTATGTTACTGTTTTGTACACATTTGACTTTTAAAATATTCTTTTACTTTAAAAAAAAAAATCTGTTATAATTCTTTCAGATGACTTTTTTATTATTTAAATATATATACACACACACACACACACACATATATATGTACACGTGTGTGTGTGTGTTTGTGTGTACACTCACACACACAACTAAAAGATTTAATTTACAAAAAAAAAAAATAGCAAGGAATAAATTTAATTTTTAGAGAATCAACCCTTTGTTGGTTACTTTATACTTCTCTCTGATGAAGGGTGCATAGTTTCCTTGAAAATTTAAAGTTATCTTTGTGTGTTCTATTTTTGTGAACTATTATTTTGTTTATTTTCCTATACATTTGGATGTGCATTTATATGTGAGTGAGAGTGTCTGTGTGTTTACACATGTGGTATATGGCTCAATTTTATATATTTAGTGTCTATGTTATAAATTTATAATTTTATCTGATTCTTCAAAATAATTTGGGATCTATAGATTATTTTGGAGGTGTGATAGTAATTTTGTATAATATAAGTGCCCCTTAAGGCACTTAAATTTTGTGAATCCCTGCATAGAAATTCATATTTCATCTATATCCCTCCTCTTCACAAAAGACCTAATTTATTTTGAAGCAAAGACACCAGGTTTTCATGTATCCTGTAAAATAGGTATCTTTATACTTACATTCTAATTTAGATTATTTTAGCACAATGTTTCATTGTGCAGTTTAGAGCTTAAATGTGAATATTATACCTAGTAATAATAAGCTGAATATGTAACATCTATATATTAATTAAAAAGATTAGTTGTTTTTGTTATGAATCATTACAAACAAAATCCGCAACCATTAGAAATGCTTGTGGAAAATATATGAAATTTAAACCTTCCCGTACATAATGTTATGTGTTACTTTTAATTAATAGTATTCTCTTAATAAATTCAATATGTATAGATAAAGATTATATGTGTTAGTGTGTGTGTACATACATATAAAAAAATATATATTTATATATATACACACACAAAGACACAGAGCAAACAATATATTTTTTATTATAGACTATGTGCTAATTTTTTTTTTTTTTTTTTTATCTTAGGCACTAACAAACTTGTCTTTTCCTTTTGCATTTATATGGAAAGAAATAACAAAATTTAATTATACAAAACAAAAACAATGAGGTAAATTACTCTGGAAAAGTGAGTTACCTAAGAAAATACCTCCACACAATAATTATTAGTAATAAAATTGTAGGTAAATCACACTTTTAATTTTCAGACTTTCCAAATAAAACAAAACAGATGAATGAATATTTATTTCACTTTGTGAACTTCAATTTATTGAGTTATTTATCAAATTCCTTAAGTGATATTTATCAATGTTAGAAATACAAATAAACTCATATTCCTAAATCTGATAGATTATCAAAAAAAAAAGTTTTTTATAATAATTTTAATGATGAACATCATGTTGTATTTCAAGAAAAAATGGGTTGCTGTATCCTAATTTTTATCAAATTTAAGGTTTCAGATGAATTACAGATCTCAAATATTGAATTTTCTGGTTAACGGAGTACATATAAATATGGTTTAAACCAAGTTTACTTATTGGTATGAAAACAATTGTCAATAAATTGCTTTATTACTATTTTGATTCCCAGTTTTTTAATAATAATATATTTTGATAATAAACAACTAAAAGGTTTTAATTAGCACAGTTTTAAGGTCTTGAGTAGTCACTATACCACAAAGAAGTTTTATTCACTTGTTTACATATTTTTACTTATACCCCATTGCCATTAACCTAATTTTACATTAAAAAAATTCTTATTAAATGCCTAGGATTTTGGTTTAATTTCCACCATGAAAATAAAGACCTTAAGCATTATACTAAAATTTTGGCTTTCAGATATGTCTGAACCTCTAATTCCTAAATATGACTGAATAATTTCAAAATATATAACATTGGCATGCTGAAAATCATTGGTAGTGCTAAATATTGAGGTATAATAGATAAAATCTACTACATGTTGTTAGTAAACGCACCATAATTATACTAATTAATTAATACTGTAATTAAACTTAATTCTGTAATATGTAAATAAAACTGAATAACATTTCAATATGCACCAGCTAAAATTTACAAGCTTGAGCAATACTGATTACAAAAACAATGTTAAATTGAATCACGGTTAAACTACATACACCCCTACTTTAATAAGAAAACAGTTATTGCAGGCATAAAAGTATCTTCTACAAAATATGCATATTCTAAATAACTCATTTAAATTTATAATATTAATGCTGGCCATATTTAGGAGCATTGAATTGACTCACATTTTTACTAGTTTCCTTGTAGGGGAATTCTGGAAAAACAAATACCGTCTTTTGGGAAGAAGTTGAATTTAAGAAAATTGATAACAAAATGATAACAGCTAACATGCTCTCTCCTTAAGGGGTGTAGAAAATCGATAATAAGATTTAGATTATTACAGAACAAATTTTTAGTTGAATAAATATTTTCTTATTGCACCTTGAAATAATTTAATTAGTTTGAAATAAACTATTGGTGAAATAAAGTATTAATTGAAAGACAGTTTTAAATTTAAAAAAATTAATATTAAATGAATGATTTCTTTATTTTCTTGCAGTAAAAGTGGCAACCCTTGTTTGGAGGGAGAAGTTTGGAGAAAGGAAAGCCTATTTAGAGGTTACTACTCTGTGTGTGGTTTATTGTTATGACGTTTTGTTACACCGGTCTGGTATAAATAGGAAAGTTACCTTTTTGCTGATATCTTCGGCTGGTGAGTTACTGATTTTCTAGTTTTAAATTGTAATATAGTTAATTTTCTTTGCGGGCGGCTAATATGATGTGTTAATAATGTTTGTTCCATTTATTATTTTATGTGTCCTTTAGGGAATGCTCTCAAATTTTATAATATAAAGATAATTTACCATGTACTGTAGGGAATACATTTAATCATAGTAAGGTATCTTTTGGTTTTAGTTAATATATTTATTTCTTCATTCGAAGTAAATAAGAACAGCTTTTCAAGGAATTTTGGTAGAAAACTTGATGATTTTGCGAAAGTTAAAATTGTGGTCCAAGTATTCTTTGACACCCATCCTAAGGAATTTTATCAGCGTGGGATCGAGTATTTGGTTAGTAGACAGCTAATGCTGGTAGATAACAATGGACTTTACTTTGAGTATTTATGGTATTTTATATATATATATAT
>KZ807733.1:186765-199251 GCA_000696205.2 Oncopeltus fasciatus | reverse complement strand
TATATATATAAATAAAGCAATGCAACAATTATTTTAATATTTTATTGAAAAACTTTATTTTTTTATTTATACACAGCTTTTAAGAGCTACTTAAATGGAATTTTAATTTTGTTAAAACTTCTGAAAAATTTTCTTATTGATTCAAAAACAATTAAGTAACAGTTTTTAGGAAAAAGTTAAACCTAATTGACATCCATCAAAACTATAGTCTCCCGACTAATGCCTGGGGACCTAACCTCTGCTTGCCCAGGTAGTAAAAATTTACTTTCCTATTTCATTTAGTGTAAACAGTCAATGATTTTTTTATATTTTTATTTGTTAGGTAATTTAAATCATTGTTAGTAGTAATAGCCTATGGCTTATCAAATTTTGAGAAGACTACTTCTAATAGCTTAATTGTACTAACTTTTAATAACTAACAAACTTTACATGCTGTGACATATTTTATTAAATAATCTGATAATTATATTATTTTGGGTTATAAGGGTCATCCACACTTTATGCCATTACAGTGGCATTTCTTGGGTTCAACAAGCAGACCAACACATTCTCGTGTCAGTGAAGATCTCTTATTTAAAGTTAAAAAAATATATTCAATATTTAACTGTAAAATGGCTACTGAACCAATTTTGCTTTAGCGAAAAATAAAGTTTACATATCCATCGCTACACTCAGGTCTTCCTTGGCTCTAAAGATATAAGCTCAGCTGAAGATGGAAATAAGCGCTCAGTTAAATAATTAATTTGAAAAATTATTTGAATATGCATTGGAGGGTGGAAATACAGTTTTTCACACCCTTTCCTCCTTGTACTTCTATTGAAATGAAGATAATACAAGAATGTTTTGGCCATTTTAATGGGAGAGTAGCATTATATGTCATTTTCTCGTATACATTTTCTGCCAAATATTAGTTTTCTTCACCTGCTTCCTGTTATTTATTTAAGTTTAAAATCATACTGCTAAAATCTTTTATCTCAGATTTTGGACAAAACTGATCTGCTTTGGGACTTTATATTTAACTTTCAGTTTTTCCAGGGTTTTAAATATTGAACAAACTTATATAAGTTTGCACTTAATTTAAATGAATTTTTTTTTTTGTTCAAGGTTTTAAATATGGAAGAGCTTCAAGAAGATCCGAGCTTATCAGAGGAGCATGAGAATGAAGAAACACCTACTATTACTTCTGCGGAACCTAATAGTGATGTGCAACCTACAGGTGATATGTTAACAACTGTGACTCAGGATGGACAAGAAGGTTTGATGTCTGTTGATGATGGTGAAACTTACAACTCAACAAACTTACAAAATGACAGAAAGCAAACTGAAGAAACATCACTTAATGAGAAAAAGGATTTAGCAGTAAATGATATTGATCAGACAGAGTCATCAGAATCTAATGCAAATTCAGATATGATAAAAGATTCTACTCCTCAAGAAGATGTCTGTAAAGAAGAGAATGTTCAGTCATTACCAGTAATAAGTGATGAACAACCTGAGGATATTCAATCCTCTACCCCTGTTGTTGGAAAATTGGAAGATGACCAATCACTGAAGAAAGATATTGAGCAAAAAGTAGTAGCTTCTGTTTCACATGCATCTGCATCTGAAAAAGTTGATGATTTTGCTGTAAAATCTAGTGATACACTACAAACAGATGGAGAATCAGAAAATTTATCTTTAGAATGTGAGTTAAATGAGAACAAAATCCTTAACGTGGAGAAACATTTAATTGGTGAAGAGACAAAGAGTGGCTCTACCAGAAATGAGTCACACAATTTTATTTCTTCTAACTTGATAACTTCTAATTCTCCAACAATAACTCTTGAAAATGCTAATATTAGATCAGGACAGGTAGGGGAGCAGGTTGGATGCATAAAGGAGCCAGAACAAATGGCTGAACCTGAGTTAATGGATGAAACTTTACATGAATCTGAACCTATGCTAGTAAATGAATCTGAACCTGTGCCAGGGAACAAAATTTTAGCTGTGAATGACTCTGTTCCTTTGAGTGAGCCTGAATCTGTGACAATGAATGAACTTGAACCAGTTCATATGAATGAACCCGAACAAGTGTCTGCACAAGAAACTTTATCTGTCCCTGTGAATGAATCTGAGTCTGTTCCTGTAAATGCATCTGAACTTCCAATTGCAAAAGAATCATTGAAAGAACCAGAGTCGATGACAGAATTGCCAGAATTATTTGAATCGGGACCAGCTAAGAGCACTATACGTGGACAAGAACCAAGAGAATTATTAACAAATAATGCTAATGATCCTTCAGGTTTGGTTGCTAATCAGAAGCAGGGGCCTGGAACTGAAAAACATGAAGAGCTAATGCATGTAGAAGACACTCCTAAGGTATTAGCATCTATGCCAAGTCTTGCACCCATTACAGACCCTCCCATTGTGTATACCAGTACGGATACTGTCGTGAAGCAAGCCATGCGACCTTCACTTCAACCTGGAATCTTAAAAGAAACTAATCCAAAAATTCTAAAAGACATTTTACCACATTCTGAGGGGCAACAAATTCTTCAAATTCCTCAAACAGCCCCAGCATTATTTATTCAGGGTCCCACTCCTTTCCTAACTCCTATAAGGCAGATTGACCCAGGTATTTCTCATGTGCAGAAGAAAGATGTTGCAGAAACTGATGATTTAGCTACATTAGCTAATGCTGCTCTTGGTGACCAAGCTGCCAATGGAATGAAAATAACTGAGGAAAATTCTAAAAAAGAACCAGTTTGGTGTGATGTAGGTATTATAAGAGGCACTTCTTGTCATGTTATGTCTTATTACGAACCGTCATTTTCTCATGATCAAGAACATGAAAATATTTCATCAGATAATTTACCTGACTATGCAAATTCATTCAAAATTGAACTTGAACCTGGAACAGCTTATAAGTTTCGAGTATGTGCTATAAATTCATGTGGTAGAGGGCCTTGGAGTGAAGTTTCAGCTTTTAAAACTTGTCTCCCTGGTTATCCTGGTGCTCCATCTTCCATAAAAATATCCAAATCTACAGAAGGTGCTCATTTATCTTGGGAGCCACCTTCCAATCCTGCTGGAAATATTATTGAATATTCAGTTTGTTTAGCTGTGAGGAATCCCCCACAAGGACATGGAGATCAAAAGGGGCAACAACTGGCTTTTGTGAGAGTATATAGTGGGCCCCACAATCAAACTGTTGTTCCAAATTCTTCTCTTGCAGCAGCTCATATTGATACAACCTCCAAACCTGCAATAATATTCCGAATTGCTGCAAAAAATGAAAAAGGTTTTGGACCTGCAACCCAGGTTAGGTGGCTTCAAGATGTTGTTGCTTCACCAACTGGTGGAATGAAACCTCTTATTAAAAAAGATGCTTTAACATCAGGCATTCCTATAAAAAGGGCGAAACTTGATGATTTTTGAAAAAAATAAGGTGTGCAAATTTTTGTATGTTACTGTTTTGTACACATTTGACTTTTAAAATATTCTTTTACTTTAAAAAAAAAAATCTGTTATAATTCTTTCAGATGACTTTTTTATTATTTAAATATATATACACACACACACACACACACATATATATGTACACGTGTGTGTGTGTGTTTGTGTGTACACTCACACACACAACTAAAAGATTTAATTTACAAAAAAAAAAAATAGCAAGGAATAAATTTAATTTTTAGAGAATCAACCCTTTGTTGGTTACTTTATACTTCTCTCTGATGAAGGGTGCATAGTTTCCTTGAAAATTTAAAGTTATCTTTGTGTGTTCTATTTTTGTGAACTATTATTTTGTTTATTTTCCTATACATTTGGATGTGCATTTATATGTGAGTGAGAGTGTCTGTGTGTTTACACACGTGGTATATGGCTCAATTTTATATATTTAGTGTCTATGTTATAAATTTATAATTTTATCTGATTCTTCAAAATAATTTGGGATCTATAGATTATTTTGGAGGTGTGATAGTAATTTTGTATAATATAAGTGCCCCTTAAGGCACTTAAATTTTGTGAATCCCTGCATAGAAATTCATATTTCATCTATATCCCTCCTCTTCACAAAAGACCTAATTTATTTTGAAGCAAAGACACCAGGTTTTCATGTATCCTGTAAAATAGGTATCTTTATACTTACATTCTAATTTAGATTATTTTAGCACAATGTTTCATTGTGCAGTTTAGAGCTTAAATGTGAATATTATACCTAGTAATAATAAGCTGAATATGTAACATCTATATATTAATTAAAAAGATTAGTTGTTTTTGTTATGAATCATTACAAACAAAATCCGCAACCATTAGAAATGCTTGTGGAAAATATATGAAATTTAAACCTTCCCGTACATAATGTTATGTGTTACTTTTAATTAATAGTATTCTCTTAATAAATTCAATATGTATAGATAAAGATTATATGTGTTAGTGTGTGTGTACATACATATAAAAAAATATATATTTATATATATACACACACAAAGACACAGAGCAAACAATATATTTTTTATTATAGACTACAGTCTTATTACCAAGACTGTGGCTTAAATGTACCAAGTTTAATGAGGAATGATGAGAATAAAAGATAAACCATCCTCCCAAAGGATAAGTTGAGCCAGTTAATCCTCTATCAGCAATAACTTCACTTCATTATATCAAGGAAATAGTGAATTCAAATTTGCACTTTATTCTTTGTTTTATATGGGGATAATTTTTTCTCGTGCTATTCACTATTAGAGAGCAGAGCAAGTTTAGTTCTGAGAAATAAGGATTTATTTATTTTTTTAAATACATTTATCCATAAATATATTTTTAACTTTATGGTGCCAATATGAATTATAAAATAAATTTGGCTCTAAAGCTTTGCAAATTCATCTTAGGCACATTATTTTCCATCTCTTATCTCAAGTCAATGGAGGAATGTTTCAAATACTTTACTCTCACGGCAAACTTCTGCCCTATTTTCAGGAAAATCTGATTATTCCGCTTAATATCAAATGATCTATAGACTTTGATCATACCACAGCAAAGAGCACTAAAAAAAATATATGTTTACTTCAAAGAAAAAAAATTAACATATTAAAATTAGGTTCCGCATCCAAAGTTTTATTACAATAATTCATCTGTTCAAAAATACATCAAATAAATTTTTTAAACTTTTACTCAGCAAAATGTTAGCAATTAAAAGAAATTTACTGAGTTTAACTTTTCTACATTATCCCAGCTCTCTCTATTATTGGGTTTTATCTTTTAACCATATTTCATTATCAAAATTTCCAAATGTACGAATCATAATACTTAATAATAATCCATAATATTTTAAAATACTAATTTTTTTATCATTACAAAATGTAATAACTTTCCTTTTATTATGATGAAGAGTGAAAAAAACAAAACAAAACAGAGCCTTTATTATATGACAGACTGACTTTATCCGAAGGATGTATTTGTCTCTTTTCCTTTGAGACCAATTTTTCTGACAAAGTAACTTTCTGCCCAATTAGCCAACCTATTCTGGTGGCTTCTATAGGATTTTTGTTTCATTTATTTTGGTTAGCATAGAAAACTTCCGACTGTTCTTTGTAAGAAACACTAGATTTGAGTTAATAAGTGGGTAATATTACTACTATCACTTTTCATTTATTTTATTCTATATTATTTGTCAATAAACCTGTTTATTATAAATAATGCAATGATAATTATTTAGAAATATTAAACATAATTTATGTATAAAATGACAAATTTATTTACCTAGGTATATACACTAATAAATATTTATTAGTGTATATAATTTGATAGAATTGTACCAATTAATTTTATTTTTACAAATAGATTGTTTTCCTCTATGTTTTATAATGAATTTTTGTTCTTGCTATCCTTTTTTGAGGGTAAAGTAATAAATAATGTACTTAGCAATGAACTTAGGGCTTTGCTAAAATATTGATTTGTTTGTTTATTTTTGGGGGGAGAGGGTGAAATATTTATTTCCATGAGAACTTGGTTGCTGCATTATTATTTCTCTCAAAGCTTTTTGGCTTAAGGCTTCATCACTTGGAAGGTGGAGAGCGATGCCTTTGATAATGCAAGAGGCTGATGTCCATTCATTAAAACTAGCAGATGCTTTTCTTAATTGTGACATTGTAATTGATAAATATGCAAGCTGATAGGCTTTTTGGGAAATATATTTTATTGTTATTATTTCATTAATAATAATTTTATGAAATAAGGTTTAAATGGAGATAGTGGGTTAACTAAAGATTAGTTTTCCTCCTAGAAACCCACTACCTCCATGCCATGTGTTTAAAAAGAACGTAAAGAAAACAAATCAAGTTCAACGATTTTGTTTTCTATTTTTTTATAATCCTATCTAAAAGTTTGGCCTTCTATTTTAAGGTCACAGGGAATACGATTTGCAATTAAAAAATGTTTTTTCTAATATTTATATTTTACAATATATTTGCAACTTGTATATTAAGGAGGATATTAAAGAATGTAGCTTGAATAGTAAAAGTGGGCTCTAATTTTTTATATTGGAAATCACGTTCGGTATTTGAATATCCTTCTGCAAATTGGTGAAATAGTGTGTTAATCAGTAAAGGGGAAAGGTATTTTATCAATAGACTATTTAAAAATAGTTAATTTTTCCTGATATCTAATTATTTTATGAAGAAAATTAAAGAATATAATAGGTGTATAATGCCATTTTCTAACATTATAATCTAATACTTTAGAAGAAGCAAATATTGTAAGGATTGGAGCAGAACTCCACAATCATTACCCAGGATTTTATTTATTAAACTAGATACATAGCTAAATATTTTTATAAGTACATAAAACATAATGACATGTTCAAGTTGAGAGTGAAAAACTACTAAAAGTACAAACACAAAAAAAAACAAAAAAACTGCTACTTTTTTTTATCATTCTTCTTTGGCATTAATAGCACTAGCCCAATGATATCTCCTCTTAAAATGGTTGTTTTTTGGATGGATTTTACTGGAAAATGATTTTATTTGGTATGAGATTATCAATGTGCATGGAATGGGAGTTAAATATAAGAAATACAAGGAATTTATTGATCAATGTGTAGGGTGAAATTCAAAATGTATTTTGAAGCATACAGTAAAGTTCTGTTGATTTTAGATTAGGGGACTGGATTATGCCCCTTAATAACATTTGATAAAATTAATCGCACCCCTAATTTGTTTTTTGCCATTAGTTTTGATTATTATCAGTTACTAGCCGCTAGAGTTGACCATATCGTCTGTTGTGTTTTTGTCATTTATTGGCAAATCAAGATGAAATCCTATGTATTGTATTAACTTGAAATAAAGATATGGATATCATTAAAGTGTATTTGGTAGGCCGTCTTCACTAATTGAATGTCTTATGAATCGTGGTTCACTATCTGTGATATATTGTTTGGAGATGGTTTAAAAAGTTTTTGCTGCAATGGCAAAAGCAGGACTGGAATTTAAAAAAAAAAAAACTTTCTTGTCATCAAGGAAGGATGCTGGAAGGCTTTTGAATGAGATGGGTTGCCTGCAGTAAATATGATGTACAAGAGAGCCGATGACTCAGCTGAACTTCTGCATTCACAGTTCAGACGTCAGAATATTCTAATCCTTGTCTGATCTTGAAATATCAGTTGAAAAATTTCCTGATTTCCAAACCCTACCTCTCAGTCATTAACATTTGATCTCGGTGGCAGGAAGTCTTTTCTCACCTTCATGATAGAACAAATTTTATACATATTTGTAAATTGTTTTTTCACAGCATTTGATATCACATTACTTTTAGTTACGGCATGTTTAAGGAATAATGATGTAAATCATTTAATTTTTTTGTTTTTCTTATAGTATTGTATTGCAACACCCCTGAAGATGGCTTAAAACATAAGCCGAAACGTCAGCAGATAATAAAAAATACACATTTTTAAAAATTGTATTTTTTGAATCAACCTTGGCCGAACCCCAACTAAAAATCTCTACCCATAATGGGTAAGATTACATCATGTTACATATACATGTTACATTAAATAAATGAATATTTATATTATTAAAAATTTATGCATGTGTTATACCTAATCTACTAAGTTTTCAAACTGTTCTAATGCACATGTGCAAGTTGTTTAGTGTGTTGCATAGATTATGATGGATATGAGAACTTTAAACGCTTTGAAAATGTGACGAATAAATTATTGTATTTTGTGTCATGCAGTGTGTCCATCAGGTCTTCTTTAAATAGGTGACCACGTTTTCTGTTTAATAATGGACGAGTTCAATAGGTTTCCTGTTTAACTTTGTTTGTCTAAAAGTGACATAATGGTTGAATTTGTAAATAACTTTCACTGATTAATAACGGTAAATACTAATTAGTCAAATAAATTCTTCACAACAAAATCTACCGGTTTTCACATTTGTGGAAATTTATGTTATTATGTCTTTCATGCCTGGAATTCAATATAAACGTTTCAGTTTATTTTATGAAAAGTTTTTCCTACGTGCTAATTGTTCTTGGTGGTCCTAATCTGAATGATGGTTTTTATATTACCAGGGTTTGGCCTAAAACCATATGCGGGTACTATATGTCTGTAGAAAGGGGATTATGTTTTTTTTTCTTTTTTTTAATCTTTCTTATGAAGCTGGATTGTGAGATTATGTTTATTAAGTTTCCTAAAGAACTATTATGTCATCTATGCAAGCTTATGCAAACTTTTTTCTAGACCATATTCATCAATCTCTGCAAGTGAGAGTTGTTTAGGCCGTAAGTGAACCTAAGAAAATCCAGTTTCTTTGCTTCGTCCATCATGACCTCATGAAAGCCAGATTTATGCCCAATATGTGCAAGGTAAGGCTCCTTTGGAGTTTATTCACTAGAGGTCTATTTATCAGGATTCCTGTAATCATGTACTATGTGAATTTTCTGTTTTTCAATTGTGTCTTTTTTCTTTCGAACTATCCAAACTGGGGAATTATATAGTGAATTACTTTCTCATATTATTTCTTTTTTTTTTTTTTTATTTNCATACAAATCTTAAGATAGTTTAGTAAAGCTGGAAAGGAGCCTGAGATTGTCTCCTAGAACTCAGCTGCATTTCTCTCTTTCTCCCCCAAGTGAAAACTTTGAGATTTATACAAGGGAAAGAACTCATGTACTGAATAAAGGGTGAATCAAGTAAATTTCTTTAATTTCACCATGAAATATATTACAAATTATTCTGACATATTTTAGAAAATAAACTATTGAAAATACTTTTCAGTGCTTTTACAAATAATGTATTTTTTGATAATTGCATTATTTCTTATAATGATTTTATTGATTCATTTAATTCGCAGTTAATATCTTTCATTGTTTCTTAGCCTAATAACGTATTATACATAATTATTAAAAGAAAAAATTAATTTTAATTTAACAATTTAAAAATTAAAATAAAATTATTAGATCGTATAAAATTCAGGCAATCCCTTATGGCAAAAAAAAAAAAAAATTAGGTGCTTTATGTAATAAGGCATTTATTTCCTAACAGACAAGCATCTCAGGAGCTGACAAATCCCTCTGGACTGGAACTTGCAAGATTCCTAAACACCATGAACCTTCTGCCCCCTTACATCGAGAAGATCGTTCCTGGGCCTCTTCCGACAAAGACAAGGCCTAAATATGTGCCCAGCATCTAAGGGAAACATTTTCTCCTTATTTATATAGTGATAATTTGTCCAATAACTCAGAGGTAGAGGAGTCATTGGACACACCATTACCAATACCCTTACCGAATAAGGCAGTAACACCTATTGAGGTTAAGTACATTATTAACCATCTGCCTAATCGCAAAGCACTAGGCTATGACTTAATCACTGGGCTAATACTTCTAAGTCTACCCCAAAAAGCAATTGTTTTCCTAAATTACCTCTACAATTGTGTCCTTTGAACCATCCACTTCCTACTTCTCTGGATATTTTCTGAAAAATCCTGTTTACCAAACTTAATAAACCTCCGCACAAGACATCACCCTATACACCAATCAGCCTTCTTCCTTTACTTTCCAAGGTATTTGAGAAATTTCTTCTAAAACGAATGATGCATTTTATAATTTCCTTAAATACTCCAAATTATCAGTTTGGCTTCCTTTTCCAGTATTCTGCTGTCCAGTACATACAATAATATCCCTTTACCTCTTTCCAAATAAGTCTGTTGTCTTGGTTTCCACCAAAAACACATGACTGTAGCAAACTTATTAAAATCAAGCAACAAGAACTCAACAGACTCTTGTTCTGGCTCGATAATAGGCGTTCTCAGCTCACAATAGAGAACAAACTGACTCTCTATAAGACATTAATACGACCAATCTGGACATATGGTGCAGAACTCTGGGGTGCCGCTAAGCCTTACAATATCCAATGAATACAAATCATTTCAATCCATAACCCTAAGAAGAATTGTGTGAATGCTCCATATTATGACTCCAACAAGATTTTATTACCCCTATTGCCCACGACCTCATTTCCATGCGCTTCGCACTCTTCTACAGTAAACTACCAATCCATATCCCTACAATTCATCCCGGCGACTAAAACGATGCTGGCCTCGCGGCCTCTTATTTTTTTGATTGGAGTTACGGTATAGAACAACGTGGTTAGCAAATCACAATATATAGCTTATTTTACAGAATGTAATAAATAAATATTGAATAAAAAAGTTCTCATTTATTCTGGTCATTACCATCGTTCTCTACTTTAATTCTAGATAAGATCGATGTCCTAATCTTAGCTATTCTGCTAATTATAGTGGATTTTTCGAATAAAATGGTCTTACATTGAAAAGATCAGCAGACAGCTGTTCATCTGTCCTAGTCCTTAAAGCAGTTCACCATGTAGGTCAAAAGTTCATCAAGCGTTAATCAAGAAAGTGGTGTTAAGCATTTTTTACTAGTTTAGATTTTACTTTGCTTAAATATTTTACATGATTTTGATTTCTGGGAACATTAGTCTCAGAGCAAACAAAGGTGAATACTACAATATTTACTACTTTGGTGAGATAAATTAGGCCTTATGGATTACCATCAAACGTGGGAATATGATCGTAATCTTCTTCAGCCACAGAGTATGAAGTCATTTTGTCAATAGATCTTTGTTAAATCTATCAGTGAGTTTCTTAGACAAACAAAAAATATTTCGAAATATTCAATAAAATCATTTACTTTATGATAAAAATTTTGACAAATTATACAATAAAAAGGAAGTAAGTTTGTAAAATGCAAATATACTAAATTTTGTCCTCAAGTTCTGGGTAAATGACTGAACAAGGTGATATCAGCCATCAAGGTAGGTATATAAAGATACTTCTATTGTAGGTAACTCCAAGATCTTGTTGCAAAATACTCAATTTCCTTGGTTCTCCTTGAGTCTACCTGTTAGGAAGGGCGCTAGTCTTCTTTAAAGCTGTTTCCTACTCCAACATTCTTGGCCCCTGGATTAAGGTGCTTATCAAGTAAAACTAACATAAAACCCCCTGTAAGGAAATCACACAGTTTACAATGGTACAATGTAAGAATTTTTTTTTTAAGGTCTTCTTTAATCCTATTTTGAATTATAAGCTATTATAATTGAAACTGTTGGATGAATTCATCATTGGCTGAAATCGGTCGGGGGGAGGGGGGATCAAAATTGATAATCTTGATATTTCCTTTATTATTAGTTTTACGGAAAAATTTATGGAACAAAATAAGTTTAATTATTATTTATGTATTTAATTAATTTTATATATTTGTAGAGAAATATAGTCATGAATAGCATACAGATGCGCTCTATCATCCGTATTTTTTTTTTAATTAAAAAAACTAAATTTGGAATCAGGGCTTCTTCTTACAGGAAGTCGTAAGACAAAACATAAGTTCGTGGCTAAAATCGGACGACTGGGAGGTTCCCCATCATTCAAAATATAAAAATTAAGCTCATTATTTGATTACAACCTAGCAGAATTTACTTTAATGTTATCCATATCCCAACTTCCGACTGCGTCAGGCACCTGTGCTTTCATCTTGATTCCCGACTAGCATGGAACTCACATACAAAAATCTTAGTGAATTTTCTGTTTTTTAATTGTGTCTTTTTTCTTTCGAACTATCCAAATTGGGGAATTATATAGTGAATTACTTTCTCTTATTATTTCTTTTTTTTTTTAATTTATTGATATTATTAAATTTGAAATAAATCATTACCTAGTAATATTGTGGCATGGACTGAGAGAAATGAATCATCCGAGACAATAACATGGACTATAGCATCAAGAAGTTCAGCTTCCAAGAAGAGGTATAGCACCACCGCCCTATGAACTTCCACAAGATTTACACTAGAATAAAGAAGATCAATTTAGTAGAGAATTTTTTGGTGTTTGATCAAGGTTAATAAAAAAAAATACAAATTTTATATAAAATGACATAAAAAATACTTTTTTTTTTTTGCGTGTTAGAGTTGTTTAGGGGGTCTACTCCATGAT